>JAHZNF010002064.1:0-31860 GCA_027744215.1 Troglopedetes dispersus
AAAAAAAACTTTTCCTTCTTCGTGGATAATTAAAAGAGCAAAAGTTATCATGATTTCCTTGTACCTGTGTCCATATCATCATCCTTATCATCCACACAATTATCATCACTAGAGCTCCACTTAAATTTTAAAAATAAACATTGCAGTCTCCACAGATTTGGGGGAAAGAAAATGAGAACCATTTTTTTTTCTGAGCTGACACAACTAATTTGGTTGTGTGTGTATTGGTCAAAATGAAACTAAATTTTGCACATCACTTGAGCAAATTCTGTTGCAAAAACTTTTTAGAACAACAAAAATAAAGGAACAAAGTTTTTTTTGGAAAGAAAAAAGTGACAAACAAGACTCAAAGAAAATTACCTATTCATAAGAAGACACAATGGGGATAAGGAATTATTGTGGTCGTTGTTCTTCGTCTGGTGGACTCTTTACACAAAGCGTGAAGAAAACTGAGAAATATGCTAACAACACAGCCGCTTTGAGAAGACTCCGCGAAAGCGCTGCCACAATTGTACACACCAGATGACGATCATCGTCACCAACAATGAATACTAATGATAATCATAATAATGCAGACAAAAATTCTGTTCTTTAATGTTCGTCTGGATTATCTGAACTTGAAATATTCATATCATGGAATGGAGAACATAGGGTTTCATCACGAAAAGGATAGTTTTGTCAAAAAATATTTTTAAAATGACAATATAGTATAATACTTTCTGGGGTGAAGTGCATTCTTTTATCAAAGTTGACAACATCAACTCACGTATATCTTACAAGATAAAATTCAAGTATTATCTGTACAGTTAACTTTTGCGACGTCGAACCTAGCCTAATTCAGAAGTGCAAGTGAATCGACCTGGCAGAAAAAAATGTAACACAATTACTCTATTTGTATTACAAGATAAAATTCAAGTATTATCTGTACAGTTAACTTTTGCGACGTCGAACCTAGCCTAATTCAGAAGTGCAAGTGAATCGACCTGGCAGAAAAAAATGTAACACAATTATTCTATTTGTTTCTTGGAGCGCCCGAGACCAATAAAAACATACAAATATGCAAACCTTTGTCTCCACCACTCATCTAAGAAACAAAATTTAGTGGACCTTCGAAAAAAAATTATACTGACAAATGTAGCAGCAGCACTGTTGTTCATGTTTTACTCCAAAAATATTTGGCGTCGACGAAATCATGATCAACATCTCCGCGCGGCTCCACCAAACAAAACGAGTGGAGCACAAACGTAAGTAAATTTTTTTTGACTGACTCGAGCCCTTGATAAGCTTAATTATATTTGGCGTCGACGAAATCATGATCAACATCTCCGCGCGACTCCACCAAACAAAACGAGTGGAGCACAAACGTAAGTAAATTTTTTTTGACTGACTCGAGCCCTTGATAAGCTTAATTTGAAGTGACAAGGACGGAACGAAATAAAAGAGAAAGTTTTTTTGTTCTTGGAAATGTCTGTGTACTCTGATATCCATTTCACTTTACTTTGTCTCCAGTAATTTTCTCCATGCTCCACCGGAAAACAAAAAAAAATAAAGTCTGTCACTCATTTCATTTGTGTGATGAGCAGCACCGTGTTGGCTTTCTTTCTCTTTGATGCCAAAAATAAACTGGTAGAGAGCAAGCTCTGCGGAGAAGATAATGAATATCAAGGTGAACAACTACCTATGTGCAAGTCTCACTTTACTTTTTTGGTACACACACACACTCGCACTTTCTACTCAGAACTATTACCCGTGTCGTGGTGGTAGCTTCACTTAAAAACTTTCCTTTTTATTTGGGACTCTTCTGAAAACTTCAATTAGTTTCCATCTGTCACTTTATCGTGATGATATGAAAAGTCTTTGTTCATGAAATATTATTTATGAAGTGTAAAATATGGAGAGATATTTCTAACAAACAGGAAAATGATAAGGTGATTGTTGCGCTTGTCCATCTTCATTTTATTTGGTTCAGTTCAGAAAATAATAATAAAGCAATTCTTATCATAGCAATTGTTGCACCAGGAAAAAGTCAAGCTAAACAAGGCACGTGTACAGTACTATATGTATTTGCAAAGTAGATATGTATATAACATGTTTCTCGGATAAGAAAACTTTATCTTGCTTATCATTTCTATAATGTCAACTTCCCCTACTTCCCGCCTTTCCCACTTCCCTTTTATCTATATCCCTCTTTCTAATATTTTCCCCACCAAAAGTATATGCATACACTGAGTTATCCAGAGAGTACCTTTCCCTCCCACTTTTCCTGCATAATATCGTCGTGTGTGGTCTTGTTAGCTATTTTGTTGACACAAAAGCTCCAGAGGAGTATCTAACTAGGTATGTAGCTCTTTTTCTATCACATCACAGTAGTGGTGAGTCGCTCGGAAAGATTTCACTTTTATAAATAAAATTTACTTCCCCTTTTACCTTTTCCCTCCATTTATACATTGTCCTCATCTATGATGATGAAAAGCGGAGAAGAATAGGGCAGATGATGAGACGAAAAAGGCTTTAAATGTGACTCTGTTTACCTCCACCCGGCGACAATTCATCACATGCCTACCTTCCACTATTCCCACATTTTTGATTGCATGTTCGAGCACCATCATTTTCTGGCTGCACCTTGTCTCCATAAAAAAATCCTTTCACAAAAAATTCTGTCTCTGGTGTAACTTGGTAAAAGGACTCTTTTTTTGTCAAAATAAAAAAAAAACTTGTGTGAAGAGTATCTACAAAACACACTTCTCTCACTACACACTAAAAAAAGGGAGAATATATTTTTTACACGAAAAATATTTTTATATTTATAGACTCAAAACATCATCATCGTAGTATAATGTATTGCATCGCACTTTATTCCAAAAAAGGAGAAAATGGTTCGCTTACATTCTAGCTCGGAGCGATAACTACTGAGAAGCAAGGAGGAGGAAAGTCAACTTCGTCGTAATAAAAAAATAAAAGTAGGAGAAAGACTATATTTTTTGTGGAGCTCTATGCCCACTTCTCTCTCTTTTCTGTGTTCATTAACTTTTTTTGGAGGCTTCATCAGCAAAAAAAAGAAGAAAAAAACTCTTCTCCATCATCACATCATAGTAGGAGCATGCCTCGGTCCTAAACAAAATGATGGAAGCTCGTCTCCTCTTCTCCACAGCTTCTTCGTCTCAAATAATATTTGCATTTTGCATTTTCGGATATATGCACACATAAGTTCTCTTCTGAGATGAGAAACAGAGTTGCCAGGAAAAGAAGAAAAAAATGCTCCAGCGGAGCTTTTGATCATGAAGCGGAGATAAGGTGGGTTGGTGTAGCGAGAGAAAATCACGGCCGCGGAGCGAAAAAAAAGAGAAGCTCGAGAGAAAGAGAGAGAAACATGTTATGTAATGCTTATCATTACTACTTTGCGTCGCGCTTTTCGCCCCCTTTTACTTTACTTTCCCTCCCTATATTTTTTTGTTCCCCGTCCTTCTTTATTAGTTCATCATTGTTGCTTCTCTCTGAAGTGACTTGGATGGAGAAAATAATGGAGTGCGAGAGGCGGACAGGAATGGCTTGTTTGTTGCACGAAAATGGAGGCGAGAGTGGAGCGCATCAATAATTGAATAGTTTGAGTCGAGTCCATGGATTTTTGGAAGTTCCTTCTTGGAACATATTATACAAAATAGAATTAGAGAGGAGGACACAATTTTTTTTCAGATGGTCGATCATTACCATTCACTCTTATTTTTATTTTATCAGTGAAGGAGGAGGGTTATCATTACTATCAGTGAAGCATGAAAATTAGAGAGTGACCTTCAGAAAAGAAATCGTGACTATTTTTTTAGTATCCCCGTTTCTCACGATGGAAATATTTGTTTGTGTACGAAAGGGAAGTTGTGTCCAAAAAATTTTTTGGAGCAGAATTTGGTGGTTATATGTCACATAAGAGAGAACTTTGGGGAAGATGGGAGTTTGTGACTTTGTGTCGAGGAGCAGTTTTTAATTTAATTTCCACTTTGAATTAACTCATCACTGAAGTCTTTGGCGCTCTTTGCGAGCCCTAATTTGATGGAGCCTCTGAATCCACTGTGTCAAATTATCAGGATGGAGCCTTTCGCGTTATTCCTATTGACGCAGCCCCGGCTCTGAAGTATGTGTCAAAGTCATGCATATTCATGTAATCAGTGACACAAAAATGTGACCTTCTTCCTTTATCTAATTTCACTTCATTTATTAGTTCCAGGCAATTTCAATCAATAAACAAAAAAGTATTAATCAAAAAGAAACATAAATCGTGAAAACTTTTTTTCCAACAAAAAATAATTTTCTTCTTGGAAGTGCCACTTTTTAGATTTTGCTCAAGGCCTTATTGCTTTTATCTACAATATAAAATATGCTCCAGATTGTATAATCAAAAATATAGATTTGAAACTTGTTTAGCAAAAAAAATTTTTGTTGTGCACATTTTGACTTTTTCCGTATTTATGGAGCACTTGAAAGAAATACTGTTGTACAACTTTCAATTTTGCTTTTGTATGTCAATAGCTTTTTCCACTGTGAAGTTCGAGTAAAGTACAAAAAATAAAGAGTAAGCTCTTATCCATTTTCCTATAATATTTTGAGCTCCAGCTGAAATCTTTTGGAAAATTTGTGTACATAAAATATAATAATGAATAGGTGGGTTTTTACTTCGAGCACACTTCACTAAAAAATTTCTCTTCGGGACTTTCCCTTTTTTTGGACCAGTTCTTATCCAATATTGAAAAAATTTATGGACACAATGTGTACACAAGAGAGAGAGAGGGAGAGCAAAAGGAGCGACAAGCTGTGCATAGTCATCATTCATCATTCACTCGACAATTAGCACAGTTGCTGTTGCTCTCTCGCTTCAGAGCTGCTACCATCACCACCACCATCGAATCCCTGAAAAATATATATTTCACAAGTGAATTTTGTAGCACCTCCCACTCAAAAAAAATATACCTACAACCACCATCCATTCGGGAAGGCCTTTATGGTGGGAACAACTTTTTTTTATTTACTTGGTGAATTATTTTCGGCTCCGTTGACTTTTAAGCTTTTTCCATTTCCTCGCTTCCAACGTGAACATTTCCTCCTGTCTCTCTCAGTGTGTTCATTAATTCCTCTGAAACATAAAATTTTTTGCACACTCTGGCCAGAAAAAAATGAAGGACACATACATGATAAATGCCGGAATAAATTAAAACAATGTGACACAGTTTTACTATTTTCAAGCATTATCAACTCCTGATGACCGCAATTTATCTCTCTTTAGTAAACTTACCTCACAGAAAAAAATTAGGTTTTTAGCTTCCTGCACTTTTAACCATTCGGTAAGATGAATTGGTGCATAAATAATTTCAAATGGACACACCATTGTACACGTGTACTCAATACTCAACACTTCCAAAAGTGTTGTTCAGTTGACCGTGTTCCAGAAAAAACTAACAGGCCACGCAAAAAGGATATTTTGGGAGCGGCTCGATAAGCCAAAATTTCTCCAATTTCTTACGGAATACTTACTTAACCAAAAAAGGAGAAAAATAATAATCATGAAAGCACTTCACTTATTTATGTTCGTTGGCGGGAAAGGGCATAGTAAATAAAAATTGGGTTTGGGCATTCAAGTGGACACACATAAGCTTTGTGTGTGATTATACACTACATATTACAGACATATCTACACTAAAGAATAAGACAAAAGAAAGCGGGTGCAAGTTGTGTGCCAAAAGTCCATATATTTTCACCTCCTCCTAAATTTATTATAGGAAATGAGTAATCGGAATCATAAATAAAAAGAGTGCTGCTCACTTGTTTGCAGCTCACAGACTAGAGTCCATCCACCAACTTTTTGGAACAAAAAGCCTACAGAAAAAGAAATGTATGAACTAATGCATATTTTCTTTTCTCTTTCTTCCTCTCCTGTCACAATAAACTAAAGCAAGTCATTACTTCACAAAATAGAAAGGTGAAAAGAGCAGAACTGCACATGTGTCTAGAAAATGGTTCGTAATAAAAAACCTGGAGTATCTAATGAATTATGTTAGTTCAAACTTTTGTCCTTTTCTCATCAACCTTTATTCTTTTAAGGAAAATATGTGAATTATGGAGCACATGAATGGAACATGCTCCATAAAAGGTATGGGCTTGTAACATTCATGTTGAAAAACTTTTCTATTGAGGCTCACATGTTTCCATAATTGTTCGAGGAATTAGAGGAAGTTAAGTCCTACTATTTTCAAACACAAGCGTCAATATAGTATATTTTTCCCAAATTAATCCAGTTTCAACGAAATTTTCTAAAACAGAAAATGGGAATCTTAACCTCCGTTCTGAAAGATTATGCAAATTTGAAGGAAAAATTCAAAGTACAAAGGAAGATCGAAATTGTTATATTCGAAAATTTCTCAAATTATGAAGCTGACTTTATTCATAAAACAGTAAAATTTTAAAAAAATAGTAGATTAAAAAAACTTTTTTGGACCCAGAAACAAAATTTGTGCTCCATATTACCTTCCCTTAATATAACCTTCTCCGTTCCCGCTCCGCACATAAAAAAATTTCTGCATTCATTATTCCGAAAAATATTTATTAATTCGTCTTACCTTCTTCTCTCTGAATGAGAAGAGCAGAACCACCGAGCCAAACTAAACTGACAAAAAGTTTTTTTCTTTATTTTACCCTAAAAAAATCCTATAAATTTTTATACTTGAGTTTACTTTTTTTGTTCTCCTGTGAAGCTAAATTAGGTCTCATTAAGTGTGTGAATGTAGAGATGTAGCAGGCAGTGTTTTTATATTATTTCTCTGAAGTCAAACGAAGAGAGGCAGAGAGTTGGAAGCTTTTTTGGGGGAAAAATAGAAATTTTTTCCTATTTTTTCCTGAGCAAAAGAAGATCACATACACTCTCTCCACTTAGATGTGAGTCGAAAAAATTAGTCAGACTAAAAAAAGTTTTTTGGTCCCTAATAATAATGTATAATGCGTGTTCCATGTCTCCACAGAAAATAAAAGGAGACAGTTCTGGACACACATACAGAGAGGGGAAAATGCATTATTGATCAAAGAGGATAAAAGGAGGAAAAAGTCTTTTGCAACTTTTTTTTTACCTTATTACTTACCTGCTCCGCTGGTTGCTCCATCCCCTGCATCCATTTTTTGCCTCATTATTTATTTCGTGTACAATTTTTTGTCCTCTCTTCTTTCTCATATTATATTTTTAGATGCATTATCAATGTTACAATATCACATCATGGAAGACGAAGAAGCCATGACCGGAGAGGAAGTGAGAAAGATTATTCTTTATTTTTGCAGCAGTGTTTTTGGCTACAAGTCTCCATCCTGCGCGTTACTTGTTCACCCTTGTTTTTGAAGGTCTAACCTTGTGTAGAATTTTTTTGTGGCATAATTTTTTTTGACACACTCGGTATATCTGTCGGAAGAAAAGAGGAGACGAAAGGAAAATATGAATATTGCATGCCGCCTGAGCATTTGTAGAAGATTGTGTCATATCATATATATATAGCGTTCTCATGTCATATCATAATGTTACACGACAAGAAGACTTGAGACTTCTTTGTATTGTGCAACATAAAATTTTTTTCAAGGGATCTTCCCGCAAAAATATATTAGAAAATAAAGTATATTATTTGGTATATCCCACACTATCATATTTTATAGAGCGACCAAACCGACACGTGTGTCTCCATCCTGCTGATTGATTTCTAGAAACGGAAAAAAGTCTAGACAAAAGGATTCTTAGAGCTGGAAATTTTTTATGTGGTTTAGTGTTGCTGTGCATGCAAGCTTTTTTCCTGAGTAATTTCAAAATGTTGGGAATGAGTCACGCAAAAGTGGTGACTTTCCCACGACTTTTGTGTACAAAATATTTGCTTACCTGGATTTATTATGCTGCGCAAAAAATTACAAAACGAAAACTTCTGGTTGTAATGACAAATTAATGGGCTCATCTAATTTGTATTTCAGAAATATTTATCAACCATAAATCTTCAAGATGCCGTTAAACTTTGCTAAAGTTCAGAAAAGCATGCTTTGCGACGTTGAACTATGTTAACCCCAAATCCAAGAGTGAAACAAGATTTGACAGTGACAATGTGAAAATACTGACTCCACTTCCAAAAAAACGGACAATAAAACCAAACTTTACCGAAAATGATAAGAGGAAGAGCTGCAAGCTGCAAGGAACATTATTATTGTGCATCTGTTATTATCGGGACACCGTAGTTTTCCGGTGTACTTCAATGTGTGTGCATCGTGAACCAGACCATCAAAAAAATTTTCGCAACTGGATATTATTTTTCTCTCTCGGGAAAGGCGGAGGAGCGAGACACGATACAATAATTTCGTGATCGGTTCCACCTCCACTTAATAAAAAAAGTATAATCAACAAAACAACATAAAAACTTAGTTGGGTGCACCAGTTGGAGCAGCTCGTTAGAAACCACCCAAAAAATACAGTGATTTTCTCTTCTTCGATTTTTTCCAAAGTGAAAGTGGTCGAGAGAAACAAGTAGAATATATACATAAAATGTGTGGCGTGTTTTCCCAATATGTGCGCACGTGANGGGTGCACCAGTTGGAGCAGCTCGTTAGAAACCACCCAAAAAATACAGTGATTTTCTCTTCTTCGATTTTTTCCAAAGTGAAAGTGGTCGAGAGAAACAAGTAGAATATATACATAAAATGTGTGGCGTGTTTTCCCAATATGTGCGCACGTGAACCAAGTCAGATGATATTATAAGACTGTGGCAAAAAAGCGATTTTTTTTGCTGCTCTTCTCCAACAATTTTTGATTATTGGCCTGCCTCGCCACCTCATCGTCCGCTGCTCTGGGGTCGTGCATGTCAAGATGACGTGATGAAATAAAATAAAAGCAAGTTCTTTGTTGTTTTTTTGCTGAAAAAAACTTTATATTTTTCTTGTAAGAACGTTATTGTTGGTTCTGTTGTGTCCATAAATAAAAAATTGCGGATTCTTATTTCGTAAGCGGAATTTCGAAACGCACACAGAATGATTTTCTTGGCTTGGTTTAATCCAGTTTCACACTTGACGTGGAAAACAATTGAGATTGGAGGTGAAGTTCAGTCTAGCCATATTTTGCACTGTTTGAGCAAAATTTACTTTTTGGATTCTTCCTCCTAAAAAAACTACTTTGCTTCGTGGAAAAGGATTGAGGAAGAGTAAATTGAATTCAATTTTTAACGTTGTTTACTAGTTGAAAAATGGGACTGACTTTTGTTCCAAATCGATAAGAAAATCCTATTAACAATCCTCTCAATCGATGGAAAACGAAAAATAAAGTGCTCCAAAAAGTTTTATATTTTGCTGTACTATTATACAATGACTTACTTATCAGTGAACACGTGTGGAATACCAATTTCTAAAATATTTCTAAGTCATGTGCCAAATGTCCGGATATAATAGTGCAGGTGTACATTTAAGTAACAAATCACATTATGGAAAATATGTCACGACTGGAACATAAATCCTGTACAACTAATTTCAAACCACGCCCTCTCTTTCAACAGTCTTTATCAAAACCGGATGTACAATATTTAATGAGACAGGAGTGAAAATTCAAGGTAAGAAAACACACTTTTTTTTAGTTTTCTCAAGTGAATATTATAATTTCCTAAACAATTTTTAAACCGAAAAATTGCAATGAAGCTCGTCATATCATTGGTGCATTTGAACGTCGGCAAGTGTATATCTGATATCCGGAAAGGTTTATAAATTATAGGTTAAAATCAAGCGCCAGTGACATAAGCGCTTACAGATCTTTTAGAGTATAATATTTTAAAATTTCATGCAACAAATTGTTGCACACTCAAACAACTGCTCTTGATTCACAAAAAAATCCGGCATAAAACCCAATTACCATAATTTTAAAAAAATTCTCAATCTGCAAAATAGCTTTTTATGTTAGCAAAAGCGGATGTGCTCGCTCACTTTCGCAAAAAGATTGGCAGCTCCACTCTAATGCTTATCATGATTGCCATCATTCCTCCTGAAAATAAGAGGCATAATATAACACCAACAATGTTTATTGTGGCCACTTGTCACTGTCAAACAAGGAAGTCCACCAAAAAAATTATATTGCTACTACTCGTCGTGCATGGAATTGTTGATGCAGTGTTGACGAGGCTGTTGACAAGACGGGGAAAACTACCGATAATAAAAAATTGGGTACACCAGCAAAGAAAAAAAGTCACAACAAACAACAAAAAGTATATTGTGTGTGCACAGATATTTGTACACACACCACGAAGACACACGTTACATTATACATATATGCACACACAAAACATTGATTGGCTACATTTCCTTTATTTTTTCTCATATCCGCCACACACTCGCGAAAATCGGGGAACGTGTCCAGTATAAAAATTTTTTTTCCTGCTTCAAAATACTTACTCGAAAGCAACAACAATAACATAGTCATCATTTGTGACGATGGTTGTTGTGGACAAAAAATACAGGATAAAAAGTTTCTTTTTTTACGACTGTGGCAGCATGCATAATACAAAGCTGGCATTATTTGAACTTCGTGTGTGGATGCACACACGCCATGCAAAGAAGGAGCTTTTATATTTTCGAGCTGGCTTTGTGTGTACAATATTTTTTCTATTCTTTCCCTTTCCTTCTTTTTCCTTCTCCAGGACGCACTTTCACTGGAGAAATGGGAGAGTGGGTTCCCTCTGGAACAAAAGCGTGCCTGGAGTTATCCCAACAAAAAAAGAAGAAGAAAGGGAACGCAATAAAAGAAATTTTTTTATCCAGCTTTTTTTGGACACACTATATAGGAGAGAGATGTGAATGTGTGCACTTTTTTCGGTTCAGGTTCATTTTTTCCTGGTCGGCCTGCATTATCCAAGAATGGAGTGAAGTGAAGTCAGTCAATCTAAATAAAAAAGGTCTACATGACTCGAGTGCTTTTTAGGATTTTTTTTGGACACACTAGTTTCTGGAGCAGAGAAGGAGAAAATGATGATGATGACTGGAAGGACATTCCACAGTCATTTATACGGAAAGCACGTCCTCCTCTTTTTACTAGTTTTTTTCTCTCCAGGAAAAAATGCTCTAGTATTCTATGCCATCGTTATCACCATCAATGTTATCATCAACAGACACAAAAAAACCGTGTGAAAGTCAAGTTATGTCACGTGAAGCAACAAAGAAATAAATGCACATAGCCCAGCTCCCATTAGACTGACAAATATAAAGAGGTCTATATAACCAAAGGAAAAGGTTCTTTTGACTGTGTCCATATTGGAGCACATATTTTTTATCTTCATTACCATCAACGCCGTTTCCAGTCATTAGCAAGAGAGCTTTTGGACCTGTCGGCTTGTTCATTTTGTGTTCTGAAATGGATAAGTGTTGCTCTTCAGGTTTTTTCTTGTTGTTGGAAAGGTGAGGATAAATACAAAGTCATTTTGTTGAAGCCAAAAATTATATCCTATCCTTGTCCACTAAAAGTAGTAAATAATATATAATTTTTTGGAGAAACAAACTGTTTAATTTTTTTAAGAGAATCCACCCCGATAAAAAATGTAGGAGTGTTTTGTTCTGGACTGGACACGAAAATGGAAGTGGTGGCAGAAAAGTTGTCTTTACGTTCGGAATAGAAAATGTTGTGTAATGTTTGTAGTGAAAATATGGAGCACAAAGTTAGAAAATGTTCTTGCATGTTGAAAAAATAATAATAAAGTGGAGCAAACGCACGCACAATACGTCAATGTCAACTGTCAAGATTTGTAAACAGGTTGTCTGAGCAAAGCACCATTTTTTTTGTTGGAAGTGGTTATCACTTACGAATATATAATGCATATAAGTGGATATCATGGTGTAAGAGAGTGTTATGTTAAAATATTTCATGAAATGGGGAAACGTGCATACAATTTCATAATCCACTCACTTTATTTTCTCTCACCTTTTTATCATCTTGCATGTGTGTTGAAGGAATAATATGTTATGGAGCAACATGCTCCATAAATGAGGAGACTGTTAGACAACACACGTTCACTCAGGACAAGTATGTGTCTTGTCCATCAAGTCCTGCGAGATAAGGAAAGTATGTCTGTAAGAGAACAAAAAAAAACTAAAATAAGTAAACAAAAAATGCTATAAAACTAGCTCCATAAAGGAGGTATTTTTTCTGTGTTATCTTTGGTCTCGTCTGGACAATGTTCTTGAGAAATTGGAAGCCGGTGTAAAAGGTGCAAACTGATGACGTTGTTTGCTTTCAAATTGTATCCAAAAATGTATATTTAATATAGAAATATGCACACACATGTGTGCACTAGAAGGCAGAAATAAAACGGAGACACATTATTGTCTGCACATTTTTTACGTGATGAAGGCCCTTTCGGTGTAAAAGGTGCAAACTGATGACGTTGTTTGCTTTCAGCCTTCCCCACTTGTCTGGGAATACCTGGGTTTTTTCTGCAAGCAACTTCTCAAAGAGAAACGTATTTATGGACACAACAGAAAATGTGTCTCTTCTATATATTTGCAACGGCACTTGTGACTCATTTTTCTCTTCTCTCAGGTTATCCTTTTGTAAAAGGAGATCTCCAAAGGAGGCAGGTAGACAAGCCTCTTTTCTTGTTCCGCAAAATTGTATCCAAAAATGTATATTTAATATAGAAATATGCACACACATGTGTGCACTAGAAGGCAGAAATAAAACGGAGACACATTATTGTCTGCACATTTTTTACGTGATGAAGGCCCTTTATTCTGTCTCTGGTCTCCTGAAAAGAAAGAAAAATGCTTCTGGGAATATTGTACACAAAAACATGGAGAACTAAAGCAGACGCCTTTATTTTATGCACACATTTATACAGAACAATATGGAGGAATGCAATTTTCTCTCTGCTTATCTGATACACGCGTGGTTGAGTTGAGGATATAGGAACCGGAAAGGAAAAGAAGAACAAGCAAGAAAAGAACAAACAAGGCGTACTTTAATATTATTATTATTAGATTGCTTTCTTTGATGTGGTCATATTTGTCGTCTTGTACACATACATATGTATACTTTGTGACTCAAAGTATCATTTTATACGCTGTGCCTGTTTCAGGCTTTTAGTTTGAAGCAAGAAATGGAAACGGAGAATATTGACTCAGCAATTCTTATGTGTAGCATAATTCCATCTGAGGCGCCAATCAAAATCAAACCTGCTACCTTATGAAATTTCGGACCTATCATCATGAAAAAGTTAAATGGAGTCATTCCATGTCCAAAAAGTTAAATTTAGCGGTTCTTTTTTTAAAAATCCTATTTTCATAAAAAAGAATCTTTTAAAATCACATAAAATATTTTTCACTTAATTTAATCTATTTTTGTCCCACTTTCTGATTCATTTCCTTCATTTTTTGCACCATATTCCTCTGATTTCATTAGTTCTACTCTTTTACCTTTTTTTCTATCCATTTCACTTCCTCAATTTTTTTCTCTTCTCTGTGCACTGTGCACAGCAGAGAGGAAATGGACCAGTACAATAAGAACACGAAAAGAAGGAAAGGGAACAATAGAAAAGGCCAGGAAAATCCATCTAAAAATAAAAAAAACTTTTTCTTCCTTTCTCCTTCTTTCATTGAAAAAAAAACATCTTTTACACTTTTCTCGTGCTCTGAAATTCTCCAAACAAAATAATAAAAAGGAAGGAGGAGAAAAAATCGAGAAAGGAATTGAAAAAGAGGAAGGAAGGAAAGAATGAAAAAAGACGACTTTTCCCAGAAAGAAAAAAAGTAAACTTATCTGAGCACACCGCGCACACTACTTTGCCAAAAAAAATGCTAAGAAGGAGGCAAGAACCAAAGAAAAAAAGAAACGTGACTGTACAAGTCTGTGTACAACTCCTTTATCTCAGGAGAGAGAAATATATAAGTAAGTACACAACACACATATGTCTCCATTTACACACACGTACACTAAAGTGTGTACACATGACACATAATATGTATGTATGCACTACTCCTGGTAATAATAATAACCACCAAAGCATTCTTCTCCAGAAAAGGGAGCCAGCCTCAACATTTCTTTTTTTATTTGTCAAAGAGCTATTTTATGGTGTCATTGGACCTTTCCTTACCTTGAAACTAAGATAACCACACAGGACACTTATCAAAAAAATATTTCTTGTGGTGAGTCTTTTTTATTATTATCCCAGAAATATTTTTTAAGACTTGAATAAAAAAAATTGCATCCAAAAATAAAAATAAAACAAAAAATGATATTATTATTTTTACACACATTTTCTTTTTGTGTGCAGATATATATATTTTTGCACACACAATATTTTACCCATTTCACCTGTCCACTTTTCTGTCTGAAAGCTTCCCTCGAGAATTTCTGAATTCCATTAAAGAAGGAACGGAGCAACGTGTGTGGTCCTTTTTGCTCTTCTGTGATCTTTCCTTCTACAGTTTTACTTTTTTGGTTGTAACAAAACTATACGACCTCGTCATCTTCAACAGATAAGAATATTGTTATGTAAAATATTATAGTGAGTGAGTAATATGTATGCAGAGAAGATGTAAGAAAAAATTTGTGTGCATAAATACGAGAAAAAACGTAAAGAGAACACAATAAAAGTGTTTTCTTCTTCCACAAAGAAAAGTTGATAAAAGGAGAAAAGGGGGAAATTTATGGAGATGAGCATTTTGTGTGAAGAGTTGTGTGTGGTGGAAAAGTGAGCTATATATGCTCGTGCGGTTTCTCCTTGTCAGCTTTAATAAAACAAGGGTTCCTTCCCACATTTATTATTATTCCTTTTTGGTGTGTTCCAAACGCTTTGCTCCAGAAAGTTGTTAACAAAAGAAGAAAGACAAACATTGTTAGAAAACGCTTCCATAATGATGAGACATAATACTGGGAAAATAAAATGGCTTCATGTAAATACTATCTAGTTGTGTATGTGTGCGTAAAACTTTTTTCGTGGTGTGGGTTATCCCCTTCCACAATTTCTCCAGAGACTGTGTCAACTTGCATTTTTGGCCTAGTTTGTAATAATAATAATAATAAGTTTTGAAAATATGTGAAACAAAGAGAAACCACCACATAGTGACACGTTACAGACACTAATTTAATTTTTTCAAGGATAATTTTGTGGACACACACATACACCAAATGCGACCTTTTTAGCCAACGATTTATCTGTCTTATATTCAGAAACATGAGCTCAATAAATGTAAAATCTGGTGTTGATTCTACTACCTCACACTCCTGGACAGATTTTATGAACACATTTATGCCGGCAGACTACATAGGTCACTTCTCACTAAAATATTATTTATTGCCTTTGTTTCAATATTGTAGGATGTCCAGTCCTTCTCGGCAACAAAGCATGATTATCATTTATCAACCTTTGGATTACTAAACTGTAGTAATAACTCCATGTCCCATTCCATTCAAAATTTTCTACTGAGAACCGAACAAACGGACACACAGACACACACACCCACTCAGTCGTGCATGCTACCCCGACCACAAAAATTTTCCAGCGAAGAAGACTTTTGGAGGAAGAAAAAAGAAACGTGGAGCATGTGAACCACACAATACATATAACCAAGTTTTTAGGGAGATGAGTAAGATTACTAGGATATTGCTCTTTTTATAGATTCTCCTCTGGAACATGTGACCGTGCATCCGGAACGGAACTTAGCACACACGGAATGCTCCAGGAATTTTGAGAGATAATGTATTTTTTACTTAGAGCGAAAAGGTTGAAAATGAGAAAGGAGATCTATTATGTGTGTATAAATTCCAATCCTGGAATATTCTTCTTCTTCTTCTTCTCCCCTTTTGTGTAACATGTGTGTGTGTGCCTCGTGTCTACTACCTACATATAAGCAATGGAGCAATAATGGATGTTTCATCTCCAGATTTGTGTCTTCAGGCATGATGTCTTGCCCACTTAAAATATATCCAAAGAATAACGATTACGTGTGCGAGTTTTCAATCTGAAGGAAAAAAATATCATGATAAGCACAAAAACACACACAGATCCAAGATAAAGAATTAGCAAACCACTTCGTGACTTCTGGAAAAACAATTACCATTACTTGCAAAAAATATTATTCCCGGAGAATATAGACAAAAGATTATTATCATCATATATGTATGTATATGTGACCAGTAAATATAATATATGGAGCACCACACACACACGTACACACACATACAAGGTTTTTTTGGTTATCCGAACAAGAAGAAAAAGCTTTTCATTAGTGTTTGCAATGTGGAAATAATTTATTACAAAGAAAAAGTAGTTTCCTCCTGCTTTTCCAGCTTCTCCGGGATTTGCTATTTTTTGCTATTTTTGTGCTCCACAATCTGCAGACATAATTTTTGAGTCTGGGAAAATATGAATGGAGTCATAACCTACATTATGGATACTCCTCTTTTTTCCAGAAAAAAAAGATTACTACCGCACGTACTATTATTTTTTTGGGATGAAGAAAAAAACGGAAACAGACTGCTCTCCACATTGCCCTCTCGTGTTTTTTTTTGTTCTCAAACGAGCTAAGAAAAAGTGCATCCAAGAAAAGAATGGAAAAGAATGAGAAAGAAAGAAATTCTGGAGGAAATGGGAAAAGGTTATTAGCTTCCCATCATCTTTTCTTATTCGGGAAGACTTTCGGTAGCGAGAAAAATATGAAAAGAAAAAAAACACACACATGCACTCACACAGCACAAATAATGGAGCAAGCAACAAAAGGATATTCCATTGTTTTGTTTATTTTTTTATTGTGGAGCGGAAAATGCCTCTGACCTCTGCTCCATTTTGTGGTGAACGTTTTTTATGAACTCAACTCCTTCACCAGAAAAAAATACGACCTAGAGCGAAAATAAATATAGACCTTTTTGTGGAGCATGTGTGCATAATTTGTGTTCATAATGATTTTCGAAGGAAAAATAATAATGATGACACTCCTAACGAGATACAAACGGGAGATAGCCATAATGAAGATGAAAATGGGGAGAAAAAAAATGATGGGAGAACATCGATGAGAGTTGGAAAACCACAATATTATGCACACACACAATATTATATTATTATGCTTTATCTCCGAAGAGAATAGAAGAAGAGAAGGATATTATATAGTCTCTGGTCTATTTGGAGGTGCACCATGGTTCATTCTGTTTTCATGTCTGAATGCAATTCTCTTCAATGTGGTTTTTCCCACAACTCCACACAAATCTCCCATATCTCCATAAATTCAATATTTTCGCGAAATGCTCCATAATTCCAACAAAATATCCTTCCTCTTCTGAACCTTGAAAACGGAAGAGAAATTTTGTAATAACAACGCAAAAAAGGAATACATTTTGTTCCGTTACTTTCCTGTAATTGATTTCTGAAGCAGTGGAGAATGAAAAAAGGAATTGTGTAGTAGTTTTTTTTCAATTCGAATGTTTCACACGATGTTTAGCGTATGTGGTCACACATACAACCGAGTAGAGATTCAACTCTAAGATTTAAAAAAAACTTTTTTTATTCAACGTAGTTGTTGCTTTTTGTAGCTGTTGCGGTTTGTTTTTTTTTGCTTCAGATTCTAAACAGATTAGATATATTTTTGTGCACACCCTTTTACTCCTCACATTTCTTTTTTTTCTTGTGGTAACTAATAAAATCAAGATAAGTCCCGAAAGAACAAAAAAGGGGGAATTAAGGAGACTTTGTCTTCGAACAAAAAATTGTGTTGCACATGGCTTCCTTTTTTTCGCAGTTGACTAGCTTCTTTCTCTTCTCACAGGAGAGAAAACAGGATGAAAATAAATTACTTTAAAGAGCACAACCGGAAAAAGAAAAGTGTGTGTGTGTCTATCTCTTTCTTTCCTTTCCTGAAGCGAGAAAGTAAAAAAAATGTGTGAAAGTAAAAAAAAGTAAGAAAAAACAAAAGTTTGTTTTTTTCTCATTCCAGTTTTTTTACTTGGCCACACAGCCAACAAAACTATAAGTGATTTCTTATTGCTCCTGCTTGGTTTTTTCGGATGAGTGTAAAATACCGGGAAAAAAAATTTTGTGGATACAATGTAGCTACTTATCTCTACGTTTCTTTTTTTCGGGAAAGTCTCTCCTGAGCAGAGAGGAAAATGGAAGGTGGCTCAAAGTGAATTAAATTTTTACGCGATCCATCATCACCCCAAACAAGAAAGTTTTTAATGGTGTTTGGGGAATTTTGTTCTCGCATTTTTTTAAACTTGATTCGTATATACAGCGTGGCCCACGAGGAAACCGAAATATTTTACCCAGTGATTCCTTGACCAATTCTAAGCACAAATGATTCTTTGAACATTTGTCCTAAACCTAACCGTTTTCGAGATATTCAGGGTCAAAGTTGGCAATTGGCAACCCTCACGGGTCAAGGTTAATTTGTTAACCATCTTCGCTTCAAAGAACTTACCTGTGTTAATAAGTCTTGTTGCTATGGATACTTATTTTAAAACTCCCCCACTTACCTAATTAAGGAATTTTAATAAGTGTCAACTGCAGACTAATCTCTCGTTCTACTTTACACACTGAACCGTATTGACGTTACAATACGCGTAAATGAACATCATACCTGGTCCTTCATTATTAGTAAAGGGCATGCTGATAATTTAATTAATAACTTTGGTCGTTAGCATAAGGTAGGTTAACTAGCTAAAATTTTTAGAAACACGAAATTAATGGTAGTATGAGTTGTCTACACCTGATACTGTGGTATTAAAATTCTTATTTAATGTAGGAGGGGAAAGGTTAAATTAAATATCCATAGCGACAACAGATTTGTTAACACAGGTAAGTTCTTTGAAGCGAAGATGGTTAACAAATTAACAACACTTGACCCGTGAGGGTTGCCAACTTTGACCCTGAATATCTCGAAGACGGTTAGGTTTTGGACCAATGTTCAAAGAATCATTTTTGCTTAGAATTGGTCAAGGAATTACGAGGTAAAATATTTCGGTTTCCTCGTGGGACACCCTGTATAAGTAGTAAACTGAATTGAAAATTGGAATGGTGTAAAGTTTTCCGATAATCTTGCCAACTAAAAATTTATATGACTAAAAGTGACGGCATTTCTTTTCTCAGAAGCTCAGCAATAAAAAGTATCGTAAGTCGAGTGATGATCATGATTTGTAATCCATGATTCAAAATAGAAATTGAACACAAAAATGAAGAAATGGTGGAGGAGTCAACCTATCAAATTGCAGATCACGTGAACTATTTTCATATATCGCTTTTATCATCCTGTTTATCACAAAAGAAAATGTTGAGAACAAAATACCTACATTTGAAGAAAACAAGATTTGTTTGATGCTGTCATTCGTAGTTTGTGATATGTGATATGAGTTTGATTATTTTTTAAAAGAATGTTTAAAGCATTCCTGATCTTATTTTTCCGAGCGGTAAAATGCTACTTAAGAAATGACAGGCTTGCACTAAAAAGCTCAAAAAGAATTCGCACCGACAGAGGATGAGTGAAAGTAAAAAGCCTGCCATCAAAAATCATCATTCTTTCGAGTCACTCGGAATTATCTGGTATTGTGTTTGATTCTTATCTTTATTCAAGCTGGTTACCACCGCTCTAACGAAAACAAGGTTGGGACCACACTCAACTTGGAAAGATATTTGTTTAAAAAAGGTAGAAAAAGCAATAGAGCATCAATTCGATTTCCGTTTTCGTAAACATTCTCCTTCCAGCAACCAAACTGGAAAGGGAAAATGGAAGGAAACATGTGTAGCTTTAAATCTCATCTTTTCATGACTTTCCCTAATAATTTTAGACAAAAAAGGGGAAAAAATAACACGTAAGACTGTGCACACACACACACAAAAGTAAGAAAGTATAAAATGGTTCTTCAGAGAGGATCCAATTGTACTCACTTGTTTTTCTATTTTACCGTCTTTTTTGTGTTCCTTCTTTTTTTTACAAAAGCGCAATTTGGACTTAAAAAATAGGACTACATAAAAACCATAGTTGTGTGAATAATTGAGTAAGTGTGTGTAGAAATAACAAGTCAGTTTTTTTCCAAATAGGATCGTGTTTTTCTGAATGTAGTCAGCCCTTTGTGCAAAGTGATCTTTTTTTCTTCGTTCTTGTGTTGCCCTTTTTTTATGTTCCACTTCACTCACACCATTTTTACTCACTTTCTCTGGAGAGGGTAGACAACTTGAGTGTGTGTGCAATAATATACAAGCTTGCTCATAATCAACCTTCGTGTCCACTTTTGATAAGTACGCTGGTAGAAAAGTTATTTTGTGTCTGATACAAAAAAGTATGCAACTACAAGCTAAGATCTCTTTTTGAGAAGAAACTTTCTTTATTACTTGCGTGTCAGTCTTATAAAAAAGGGAAAAAGTGTATAAGCCACCTCTTGACCTTGGCCGCTGGTATGTGCCCACACACAAAAATTTCCCAGCTAAAATATGAATGCTACTGTCTCGTAGCACGAAAGAAGCACGTCAGAGCACTTTTTTCGAAAAAGGATTTCATCTTTCTTGTTTCTAATTGCAACTTTTTTGTATCAAAGAAAGCAAGTGGAGCATAATTCTTTTGAACCCTGGATTTGACGGTGTAATTGTACCCAGTCTTTTTTTGAAGTTGATGAATCTAATATTATTACTTTTCATATTTCCTTACCCACCATCATTCAGATTAAAAAGTCTTACCTAACCTGGATAAGTTTTGATTCCTGACACAGGTTAACCTTGCCTTCAACTAGTGCTTTGACTTTTAAATGTTAGCCACGTGTCCATGCTTCTGACATCTTGCAAAAGCACATATTTGAAATTGCTGGAAAGCATAAAACGGAGGAAAAAATGCTTTCTTGTGGTTTATGCAAATTTTATGCAAATGTCGGGAGTAGTGTGCTTGTCCTACTTCATTTTTTTCCTGCAACGCTAATATCCCCTTTTCTCGGGAAAATTTAATTTTACCTTCAAACAAGGAGCAATCCTTTCAAATTTCGTTTCGAGTATAGCAAACTACATAAAGGGAGAACTGCGCAGGGAAGAAAAATAAAATGTTTTCCCATTTTTTCTTTTTTTAGTTTTCCTGTTCAAAATCCCATTTACTCTACTTATCCTATGTGTATAACCTACCATTAGTGGATCCGGAGTTTTTCTAATTCTGCACTCTGAGCTGAAAACTACAATTGTGGACACTATAGGAAAAAAATAGGGCAACCCTTGGTCGCGCCTCGTTGCGGTTTGCTCAGATTTTTTTTGTGCTGACTCCAGAAATAGCTCAACTGGGAAAATGATGAGGGAAATTCTGTCCTATCTTTCCTCGTCGAGGCAGTAGTAAAATGTGGGAAAGGGTACTTCTTAAAACACTCTGAAAATGGAGACAAAAATGCAATGAAAAATATATTTAAATACACTGAAGTGTCTGCGCGTCTTTATTGCGGTAATAACACATGTGCGTCCGTATGCAAAAGTAAAAACCGCTCCGAATTTCCTGTTCCTGGTTTACCTCCATTTTTACGAGTTTAATGGTACAAATCTCGGTTTTTTAACTCGTTCAAAAAATGCTTTTCTACGTTTTCCTCAACTCCTTTTCCTCATCTGTGATGATGTAAGTAATGACGGACGATGACAGTTGCACACAAGACCGAAAGCGTTCCTTGAAACACGTGTTTCCGAACTGACAACAAAATTGGTTTGAGCAAGGAGTAATATTCGCTTCTAGTCGGTAAAGATAAGGTCAGGAAATCAGTCAATATTTTTGTTTACGGTCTAAGCTCATATTTTGTCAAATGTTGAGCACAAATAAAAAACACGGAAAGGTTTCACCTAACTGATGCTTGTTTGTGGAGAAGAGTCGTGCTATCTTTGTAAATAAATTAGGGTAAATAAGCGGAAAATGAAAGAAGATCTAGTAAAATACCATTACGTTAGTTTTTTTAAAATCCTCTCATATTAATTTTTGCAAACACAAAAAATTCTCTCTCCGGAAAGTTTCTGTCTGAGCAACATTTGCATTTCAATGGATTCCCTGTCATGCACCATTTGCTTTACAGCAGCGTGACATGTGAGTTGTTGTTCTGTGGGGAAAAGGAAAAGATGAAAATTTTGTTTGTAGTGGCTTTTTGTTGGACTGTTGGTGTGCTTCATTAAACGGTAACAAAGGAGGGCTTTGTGCGATGAATAAAATTCGCTGTTTTCATTCAACGGAACAACGGGTTTTGCTGGGTGAAGCTCTTTTGTTCACTGTCCTGGTCTTTATTTTGTTCTCCGTATATTTTGCATCACAAGAGATGAAGGACTTTCTGGTTCATTGTCTCTCAAAAAAATAAATAGGATGATTACTGAGTCGACAAGAGTGAACTTAATGAAGTGCAAAGCTTACCGCAAGTGGAGCACTACGCATCAATCTTTGGAGAGGTTTCTGTTTTTTGGAAAATAACTTAATT
Source organism: Troglopedetes dispersus (assembly GCA_027744215.1). Lineage (NCBI taxonomy): Eukaryota > Metazoa > Arthropoda > Collembola > Entomobryomorpha > Paronellidae > Troglopedetes > Troglopedetes dispersus. The sequence continues at coordinate 22,430 of JAHZNF010002064.1, forward strand.
ATTTTGATGGGTTGGCAGCACGTAGTGCTTCTTGTATTTGGTTTAGCTTGGAGGTTTGACTGGAATTGGAAATAAGATGGAAAAATTGAATTTGGCCATGCTGAGCTAAATATGCTAATTAGGATGACTTCAGGCGCTACCGTATTATTTTTGCTGTAATTTAAAACTCTACTTGTCTCCTTCGTTTTTGTGGAGATGAAGTGCTTACTTTGGATGCTTATCTAATCTTAATCTTTGAGTTCTCGAAAAAGCAGTTATATCATAAATCATCTTGAAACAATGGCTGCTTTTATGTAAGCATAAATTTCGACGTAAATAAATTTTTGTGGGCTTCCTCGTTTGCACAGATTTTTTGTATCCTGTGGCAAGATAGGATGCTCACGTAACTACTTTCGTATCACGGTTTGTGCGCACCCTTTGTTACCTTGTTGTTTCTCTTGACGCCAATAATTTACTGTCGGACACATACGTCGTCCAAGATTTACTTTCTCACTGGAGCTGGTTCCACTAGAAACATAGGTGAAGTCTCTGCCAAGTGTTTGATGAAGCTATACTTTTACCATATTATTTAACATGAACAAAATCAGAAATTAGAAAACGAGTTTTTTTCAGAGTATATTTCCGATATTTGTGTGCAACCACAAAATTCCCCTAGTAGCACACTTCTCTCCCGCTAATTCGTGTAATTTATCTTGTGCGAGTTTATTATTCCTCATAAAAAAATCTACTTGAATGAAATCCTCATCTCCCACGAGTGTGTATTCATTTATTGGAACGACATCTTTCATGTTCCATGTAACGACGCATAGCATGTGACAAGTACTTTCTACTTAAAATGTGAACAACAATCAAATACCAGGAAATTACTAGAAGATAAGCTTATATTAAACTTTTGTGGGTAATAATGTGACTATTGAATACATATATTGTGATGGGACACAAAAAAGTCTACGTTTTTTTATTGCTATTTCGTTTAAAAATAGGATTTAATGGATGAACTACTTAATTCTGTGATTTCATTAAACATTAAAATTCACTACTTTTCCAAGGGACGTGCTACTAAGAAGCTGGTTGAAAAAGTGGGAGTGCAGTCACTCAATTTTTACACTTGTTACCATCCATGATTTTACAATAAGTTTTGCGAGCAAGCCAGGCTGGCTTGGCTCAATGTCACCTCCACCCAAAGCCGTACATCTCACTTCTTTTCAAGGCAATAAAAATTCTGGAGATTTATATATTTTTGTTAAAGCTCGCTTCTTCTCTTCTCAAAACTCGCTTTTTATAATACATTTGTCAGCCGTAAATTTGAAATGTAAAGTCTGGTTGTTTACGACAAAATAATGTTAAGCCACTTTTCCTTTTTTTACTATTTTCTCGTGCAATACAACATGCGCTGCACGCACACTTTAAAGATGAAGCTCTTCTTTTCACTTTGTTTATTTTCTGGCCCATTTCCCTCGTTTCATTACATTATCCATTTTTTTCTCCGCTTGTTACATATCAGCAGTATTAAGAATTTTTTTGTATGCAAACATTGTGCAGACAAAAAACTTCCTTAAAAAATGAATAAACCCAATTTGTGTTTACGAAAAAATATATAATTCAAGCACAGAAAATAATGCCCATGTTATTGTGTGCGGCTCAGTCGGGGAATAGCTGGGAGCTTTTGCATTGTGCATAAAAAAGGATTGTCTCCAGTACTTTTCTTATATTTACATGCACATATACTTTATAACTTTTTTTTAACCACTTGCTGTGTTGAGGATTGCGTGGTAGTGATGTTCTTTCATTCCTCCACTGGCCTGGCCGACTACTGTCCATTGTGCAAGAGTTAAATAAAGAGAGTAAACCACCGCCAAGAATTAGTTTTTTTGGTAAGTTCCTCATATACGTTGAGGGAAGAAAAGGAGAAGGAAACCTTTTGTTTGGTTTTTTGTTAGTCTGGAGTCACGTGAAGTTATTATTATTGAAAGAAAGTATCCTCTTGTGGCCGCAATGCGGTGTTTGTTCTTTCATTCCTCCACTGGCCTGGCCGACTACTGTCCATTGTGCAAGAGTTAAATAAAGAGAGTAAACCACCGCCAAGAATTAGTTTTTTTGGTAAGTTCCTCAGATAGCTATTTTGTGTGTGGCCAGGAACATGGTGCTCTTGCCCGATTACTGGACATTCTTTTTTTTCTGCTGCAATAATTATTTTTCCCTAAATTATTATTTCCCGGTAATATACGTTGAGGGAAGAAAAGGAGAAGGAAACCTTTTGTTTGGTTTTTTGTTAGTCTGGAGTCACGTGAAGTTATTATTATTGAAAGAAAGTATCCTCTTGTGGCCGCAATGCGGTGTTTACCCAATAATCGCTTTTTTGTGTGTTTTTCTTGTTCCGAAAAAAGGAGAGAGCGTTCTTCTTTTCCCAGCTAATAATGTACATAATTCAACCCGGAGGGGAGCAGCTCCACGCTGAGATGCGCAGAGGTAGTCTGGCAAATGAGCAATAAACCTAAATTAACTGGGGTTCCTTTCAAATTCATGTTGTTGCTAGTGGGGTGATCTCCTTTAATAATTAGAATTCTGGTTAAGCTTCCTCCAGCAAATTAGGATAAAATATTTCCAAAGAAATTGAAAATGCACATGTTTAATCATAGTAGAACAACATCAAGGAAAGTATTTTTAGAGCACAAGAAAATCAATTTCCATGCGTCCATATAATTTCTTAAGTATAGTAGTCTCATTGATCTTTTGGATGTATAAGTTAGCTTATCAAAAGTAACCATATTGTAAACAATTTTTTAGAGGAACCAATCGCACTCACCAGGTGAATGAATACCAAATTGAGTGACTCTGTTCACTTTCTGATTCTGACAAGAAAAACGTTTTTTAATCTCATGAATGCTGGCACTCACAAACTCAAACCTCGATCCAGAGAAGTTGTACTTTGGTCACGGGGAAAGTTACATGTGCCACCAACTTTAATTTATTTAATGCGATCGTGTAAAGTGAAATAAACTTGTTCGTCAAAAGTGAGGCTTTGTGACAAAACTTTTCACTGAGACGCGTGAAATACTAAGGAAAAACCACAGAAAGCTGTATTAAGGCGAAACAGGTTTTTTTTTCACGTGACGACAGCAAAACACGAAACTCGTCACTAGATACTGTTTTGCAGACCGAAGGAACTCCGAAACCAAAGTCGTTTTTCGTTTTTTTTTGGACAAAGGCGCTTTTAGGTTATTACGTGATATTTTATGAGTTTTTGCCAGTCGTGCCAAAAAAATTTCCCAAAGGAAAGTTGTCCCAGCTTTAAAAAAAATCTCAGTCAGGAGAAATGTGAGAAGTTGGTGCGGCAAGCGTGGACCATAATTTCTAGCAACTTTCTCAATACATTTTGAGTAGCCGAGGTGGTATTCATGTCCACTTGAAAAATCTGGAGAAGTGTATACATGGCTTGTTCCAAGTGCTATTTTTGTGGTCACTGGTCAGCACTAAAATACATGACATAAGCGTCCCTCGGGAGAATGCATACATTCATGAGCCGCACATATATTTTATTGGTTCATGGATGTACTTGGGTCCACTCCGAAACCACTTCCTTTTCATTACCTTCTCCAGTTACACATTCTCGAGCAACAACATCTGCTCCATTCAAGAAAAAAATCCCTTCCAAGTTTCGCTTCGTCAATAAATTTAGAGTGGAGGGAGAGATGAAAGAAACACGAAAGAAAATGCTCTGTCTCTTCAATTTCATACTAAAGATATTATGTCTCTACCGTCTGCCCCATTTAGATAACCACGAGTGCCAAAATAAAAATGTACATTTTTGTTCCAATCTGCGTCCTTACATGTGTTACGCTTGCAACGAACACGAAACTGGACACCTTTTTATTTCCCGGGTTTGGCCACGTACACCACCTTCCTTTTTTTCGTGTCTGGTTAGTGGAAAATAGATAGGAGTATAATTTCATGTTTATTTATTGAGAAAGATGATGAATATACGTGACACTGTACAGGTTATTTTTTTCTTTCCCATTTCGTATATACCACTTTCTATTCTTTCTCCCAAGAAACAGATAATATTTCTCTCTAGAGTTTGCTTATCATCATTTTTCTTTTTATGGAGAATGTCAGAAAGTCAATTCAGTTAACTCAAACTCACAAAAGATGGGTGTATAGGTGTTTCTCCTTTCTATGTTCATGCTTATCAAAATATGTGCCATCTTCCTTTCACTCACTTTTCTTCTAGTTTTTTTCCAAAAGAAAGTAAGAGAAAAAGGTATGACCTTTGTTGTAGGACAGAAAGGGTATTAAAAGCGGGTCTTGATCGGATATTTTTTTTGTGGAGCAGTATAGACATCATAAAAAAATGAAATGTGATAGGGTGAAAGCCCGTCGTTATAAGGAATAGCATGTGTGAGAGTGTGTCAGGAACACGTCAGTTCACTTCTCCGGTATGATGATGACTTTTAGTCAATTTCCCCAGTCACATTATCATCAATCATCATCTCAAGGCGTGATCAAAGGAAGGAAACAACCGGCCTTGTTTAAAAAGACATGAGAATAAGGAGCATCATTAATGGCATTTTCTTTGCTCCTTCTCAGGAACAGTGGCTTCAGTTCACAGGAATTCTTTTTAAAAGCGTTAAATTCTCGAGTGAAGTGCAGCACAAGTGTAACATCATTATGCTTGGTAGGTTTGCTAATTTTTATTTTGTTAATTATCAAGCCTGCGTTAGTGCTTCTCGAAATGGTTAGTGGGTGAAGTTGAAAGGGACTATACGTATGTATGTGTATACTAATTTATGATTATTCAAATGCGAGGTGGATTCGCACAAGTCACAAGCACACATCTGTTCTACCACCTCAAATTCACTACTTCACAAGGTTACGTTACAATGAGCAAGGTGTGGAGTGAGATGTGACGTGAATTGTGGTTGAAGATTGTAAATTATGGTAACAGCAAAGAATAGCTTAACAATTTTGACTGATGATGATGACAAAGCTCTTTGTGTCTTTGTACGCTTCAGAGATAAGTATTTGGGGGCAGTTATGCTTTTGTGGGGGACGTGGATGGAAACTATCACAAAAGGGATTTCCACCAGAGTGGACACACTTTTTTTGAAGAGAGAATTATTCTCTCTTATCGGAGGCATTATCTCTCTCTCTTCCCTTTTATTTTTAGAAGAGGATTTGGTGGAAGTGAAGTTTATCCTTTCAGCAAAAAAAAATCCGCTCGTCAAAAGGGTTCGTTAAGACGCCCATTTTATCTCGTGAAGACAAAAAAGTATTTTGGAGGACACATCGCTTGGCCCAAGTTGTGGGGCCAAATTCGGGACTAGGAGACCTTTCATAGGCATGTGAACAAAAAAATGACCTCGATATTTTTTGCAGCAAAATCTTATTAAATAGAAATTCAAATGATACAAAACATTAGAGAAGTCAGTCAGTAGATAAGTAAGAAAGTACGTGATATCTAAGAGCATTATCAGGGAGTCAAAAAAATGCAATAGAATGTGTCTTTTTATCCGACTCCAGAGATTAAATTTGTTATACAATATTTCTCACTGGACAACTCAGCCCTATCTCATTTAGAGAGAAAAAAGCTTAACTTCTTCTTCAGATTTTTTGTTATCTCAGAAGAAGATAAACGAAGTAAAAAAAATGAGACACTAGGAGCTTGGCAAAACTGATGTAGAAAGAAAATTGAAATGGGAAACGTTATCTAATGCTATTCTGAATATGTGCAATTTTTGTCATCAACTGGATATGGATAATAAAAAGAGCCATTTTGGAAAACATTATTATGATTATTGCAGAGGGAAGCGTTTCCTAAAGAGTGCTTTGGAAAGCAAGAGTATTTTTTTACTTCATTCAACATTTTTCTAGTTCTTGTGAGTTTTTTTTACCACAAAAATATGTGACACTAAAGTTCTCCCCAGTTTCCTTTCCATTTTAAAGCTTTCTCCTTTTACATCATAATTTTGCTGTGTAACATGTGTCGAGTAAATCCCCATTTTTGAAAGTCTCTTTTCAAGTGACACTGCTTTCAAGGCATTAAAATTCTACACCAAAAAAATTTGTATCAAAATGTGTCTCTTATCTTGTCAAGTTTTTTTTAAGTGCGAAAGGTTAGCAAAGTGAACCTAGACGTTTAGCTGGGTGGCATAACTAGAGTAAAGTACTATGCCTCCTGTTCTCCATAATCTGACAGGCAGAGCCAGATTATGCCCTCCTGCCGTTCCCGTGTCTATAACGTGTTTGGTCCGTTGTGCGTTCTGCGAACTCCTTTTCATTTTCAGTACAATAACAAATGATCTCATCCTAAATAATTGCTACTCATGGGCCATGAGTCAGTGGGAAAGATGAGCAACGGCACAAAAAAAAATTCCATGGGAAGATGCCTGTCGATCAGTTTGTTTTCTTTTCATTCTCCGAGTCACTTTGACGCCAGTTTGGTAAGATATGTGCCCATGAATCGCTCATATCATACCGCCAGATAAGCAGTGTAAATACTTCAAGTTGCAACGGAAGTCAGGTTTATGAGCATTAAATGTACTGGAAAAATTAAGAATCAAAATATTTATTCAGTTTATTTATAAAAAATCATTGCTACCAATCCTGAATTAATTAAGGTGCACCTCTTCAAGAGTGGGCACAAGACCAGACAGTTTCTGAGAGAAGGTTGTCATCATTGTAGTCATAATTATTATTGCCCTCATGCCCGTCCTTCATTAAAGCTATTGCCCTCGGTAAGGTTTCTACATAATATTCTCTTTGGGGCCTCTTGTAAGACTTGACAGGACACTTTCTCCGCCTGTTTCAAGATTTCTCCTTTTTGTGTTTTATGACCGGGCAATATATTCCGCTCGTGTGGCGATATGTCAATGTCATCATTACTTTCTTGGCTTGTTTCCTCCAGGATAAATGTCACTTTCGAGAGTTGTTTAATATTTATGACTACTTTATGAGCTTCCCTTTTCCTCTTGACAAAGATATAAAAACGAATACTGGGAGAACATAGCAAGGAACAAAAGGGAAAATGTTCATCATAATTTTCGTTGATATATGAACTCCCTTCTTCTACATAGTTGAGAGACTGAGCCTCTTCAAAAGTGGTCATGTGAGTGGTGCTTATTATTACTCAGCTTTTCAAGTCAAGTGTAAAGTGACTGTGTGTGTATTCCGAAGTTGTTGTTTACGAGCTCATCAACCAGTTTTAATCTCCACCAATATTCCTCTAAGAAAAGGAATAAAGCCGTTAGCACTCCTGTCTTATTAGTGCCCCGGCACAAGAAAGTAAGTACAAGAAGCCTTTTAGCCAGACGAAGAGTTGTTATAAACATTCCTCCAAATAAATTAGATTTTGAGTAAGTACCAATTTAATGTGACTTTTTGATCTCTCGCAAAACACAGCAAATGGGGAATGTGTCTGGGTCCCCCAAATTTTTCCTCTAATGGGCAAGGTGCCCTTAATTTTCTAAATGCGTCTTGTCGTATTTCTGTCAATGATAATTCCCAAATATTCTTGAAATGACCATTTTCGCTTTCAGGAGAAACTTAGATACATTCACACAACTTATAAATATGAGTTCATTGCCTGGAAGCTGAGACCTTTCCGCTGACGCAATCAATTTTGGAGCTCCTTTTATTTATTTACGGTGTGCACCATTTCGGGCTTGTCCATATTACTAATTTTGCCACGGGAAGATACATCACAGGTACTATAATTATTACTGTTGTGGCAATTTCACTCGCCTGCATTTCAAAGTAAAAAGCATTTAATGAGGTAATATTGCTCCGTTCCCCCTCTTCTGTTACATCCACCAAAACGGAAAATCACAGGAAATGAAGGTTTTCTAGAGTGGAGCACCCGCACCAGAAGAAAAATATATTAATAAAAATGGATGACTCGTACATGCGTTCTTTCCTAGAACATTTATTTTTAGTGGAAATTTGCGCACACTGGAAAATAACAAAGGCAAAAATCATTCCTGGGCTTAAAATTTATGAGTTTTTTAATTGCCCAGAGAGTGGAAATGATTAAAGCAAGGTTGCGCGCCAAACAGCAGTGCACTTCTGTTCCTTGTGTCCAGCTCCAAACTCTGTGCTATTTTCTCAAAACATTTATTATTACTTGTATGAAGATGAAAGACAAGTTTCACGCTTTTTTTCAAAACAAATGCGCCAAAATATAGCGTGAATACCTACTCTCTTTTTAAACTTATAAGCGTACCATTGAGACAAGGGACACATTAAGAGATTGTTGGAGAAGGAAGATTGTTCTTGAGTTTTAATGGCATGTCGGTGTCTTTCCCAGGCACAAGGCTCTTTAAAAAGTTGATGAAGGATGACAACTTGTGCCATTCACGAAAACATATGTACGGAGAGTCGCACACAGATGTTCTGGAAAACTACTCAAGTGCTACTACAACAGCACTAATAATATTTTACAACTCAAAAGCATCCTTGCACTGATTTCTTATTAATGGGGAAAGCAGCTGCAGGAGGGAAGACTTGGAAAAAATGTTGGGTGTGAAGAAAAGATGGGCGACGAAGGCAGAGTGCGGATAAATTTTCAAATGAAGTGTAATACATGTATTGTATGTTCTTTACTAAACTATAAATTATTCATAAGTATGCAAATGACAAGATCCTGTCAAAAGTAAAGGACAAGTTGTGGTAAAATCTTAATTTAGCCGATAAAGTGTATGTAGGTGTTTGGGAGTGACTATTTAAGATATTTTTAGGCATCAAACTTGAAACAAGTGTGAAAAGTAATCTTAAAAATGATTGATATTTGGGTTAGGTTTTAGTTGAGACCCCGCCTTTGCATAAAAAATATGTTAGGATACAAAACCATGTCATAGCCTTGCATATTTTTACCAAGAAAAGTTGGTAACGTCGGGGACACAAGTTTGATAGAGTTTATTCAAAGGGCGACTTGATGTCAGGAATAATTAAATAGTTGAAGACCTCAACAAATTAAATTTCACGTTTGAAAATAATTGACAAGGTCAAAAGCTCCAAATAATTCTTTTAGAATAAATCCCAACCAATCGCATCCGTGTTCATTTTTGTTTATAAGGGTGGTCTTATCTGCAAGGGCTTTTCTTGTAGGACTCCGTTACATTCCTCGTCAGTGTTCGATGTGCTTCTTCAAGCCACAGATAATTGTATAAATCTACGAGAGACAGTGTCCTGAAATGTTTCTAAAAATGATCAGCCAAGGTAGCATTTGTGAGAAGCCAAACATAAGGAGAGGAATCTGAAGCTCAATAATTTCAATCCGGTTATTAGTAGTGTTGTGTTGCAGTTGAAGACCTCTTCTCCGATGCATATAAAGGTATGCGCATCACCTGTGATGGTGGGGTCCTGAATTCCAACGCAACCAGCCCGGCGATTTTGGACTCCATTTTCAACCGTCGTCGTGATTAAAATTGAACACT
>JAHZNF010002065.1:0-48421 GCA_027744215.1 Troglopedetes dispersus
TTCTTCAATGTGCTGCACACACACAACTTTGCTTTGTGGAAGAATAAAGGAGAAGGAACGCTAGATTGCTTCTCCAGATTCTTTTTATTTTTTGGTGCACGAATCCAGCCTGTCTGGCAAACTGGAATATACCTCTTTTTTAAAAGCAGCTACATACTTCTTCCACCAACCAACCAAACAATGCTCCATAAATGTATGTGTGTGTATATTATGCGCACAACAGAGACGACAGAAGAGATGCAATTTCACCTCCAAAAAAGAGAAGAAGTTGTACGAGTTCTAGAAAAAACTTTGAATCGGACTTTAACTGCGTTTAGAGGCACGACCAAGTAAAAAAAACGTTTTTTCTCTCTCGTACACACATGCTTATCCTTTACATGGATGCATGCAGATGACATGACAATTCTCCAGAAGTGTACCTACCTATCTCCTTCTTCTCTCACTCAACTATGCAGAGAGTAGAACCGGCATCACATAAGCGAAATGGTGGAAATGAACATTTTTTTTTCTCGTAGTAAAAAAAAAAGTTGTAGAAAAAAATATACGTGGCTATGCTCCTTTAACTTTTATCTACGTGTCCATAAAAGGATTCCATACATAGTAAAGCATGTTTGTTTCATAATACCAAAAAAAGCCTTTTCCGCCTTATCATTTTTTTTCAGGAAAAAACCATGTGTGGAAAAGTGTGGGAATATAAAAAAGGAAGAAAATGGAAAGTGCATTCTCCATTTTCTCTCACACAAAAAAAAATAAAAAGATTTCACCACGTTCCTCCGACCGTCTGTGTGTGTGCGTGAGTCAGTTGGAGGATATCATTTTCTTGATGCGGAAAAAAATGAAACTTAAGACTGCACCAAATAAAAAAGATCCACTTGTCTCGATTTCAGTTTCATTTGTACCAAAAGCACCTTTTCAAAAAAAAAAAGTTATCAATGAGTATTTTTTTGGAGGCATGAACCATAATATTGTTCCTTTTTTTATTCATTGTTAAGCTGATTTAGTTAGTTATGAAGGAATTATTTGCAATCTTTTCCAACACTTTCTCCAAAAAAATGTATGAAAGTACGAGCCAACCAGGCTTTTCCTCTGTGAAGACAAAAAAATCGATCCTTTCTTGTCGACGACGCAGCGAAACGAAGAGGAAAAGACGTTTCCACAGTGCATTGTAATGGTGGTGGTGGAGGTGGCTCGTGCTGTAATATCTACTACTACTATGGTGTACTACGTAAAGTGGTGGAGGTTTTGGTGGAGCTCTCCTACTTGCTCCAATATAAAAAAGTGCATCTGTTTTGCGCAGCAGCTTTTCCTCCAATATATATATATAGTCTTTTCTTTTTTTGGTTCTATATTTTCATGCTGGAACAATTTTGCCTCGTGGAGCAGGATAACCTACTATATACATTCCTCCTGTGTGAATGCACTCTTACACACAAAATATATAATAATAATGGAGCTTTTTCCCTGCGTCCATTACAACAAAGAAGAGTGTACACCACCATTTAGTATTGTTGGTAAATGGCGGTGGTGGTGGAATGTAGAAGATGGATAGTGGTGGTGAAAATATCTTGTGTGTGTGTCCACAAAATCGAAGAGGGGATACTCCACCCACTCAATATATATATTTTTTGCCTTCACTAATTGAAAAAAATGATATGGAGTGAAAATATCTTGTGTGTGTGTCCACAAAATCGAAGAGGGGATACTCCACCCACTCAATATATATATTTTTTGCCTTCACTAATTGAAAAAAATGATATTGACGCATGAATTTTTTTTAAATTAAATTTTTTGGGGAAAAATTATATATGTTTATGAACACATTACATTCAAATTTTATACTGACCTGATTGAAAACCTAAAATAAAATATACTCAAGCTTATCAGAAAAACAAAGAAAAACTGCATTCTAAACTATGTCCCTTTTCTTTCAATAAAAAACAATATCTTTCTTTCTTTAAAAAAAAAGAAAAACTGCATTCTAAACTATGTCCCTTTTCTTTCAATAAAAAAACAATCTCTTTCTTTCTTTAAAAAAAGAAGAAGTCGGCTACCCAACTTCTGAGAATGCGACCATACCATTCACCACCGCCAAAAAGATAAAAAGGATGAGGAGGTTATTGGGTGGAAGGATTTTCTATGAATTCATCTGACCTTGCAACAAAAGTAAAAAAGCCTTCTTTTTTTGTTACCTTCATCTCCTTTTTTGCCCGGGCTGCCACGCTCCTGTCTCAAAAGAAGGAAGTGGGAGAAAAGAGAGAGAGAAAAAAAACTTTTTTCCTTTTCTTCTTCTTTTTTTGCTAGTAGCCAACTCGTGCTTCAACAAACCGGCTCAAAAAAAACTTAGAGAATGCATACATAGAATGTACATATATATATATTTCTCCACATTCATACATTCTTTATTCTTTTCTGGAGCTCTTTTTTTGTTTCAGAATCAAATCATATTCCATAGAGTATACTCTACTCCTGGTGCACACACACAGACACACACGTCTGTCTATCTACTTACTACTTTCATGTTTTCCCTTTTTCCACTCAACTCCTCCACATTTTCTCTTCCTTTTTTTGGTTGCACACACAACTTTGATTTTTTTTCTTTCTCTCGCTTCCTTTTTTTTCTTCGAGGAAAGATAAGTAGTAAAAAAAGATACTATAGTCTCCATCCAGAGTGAGTCGGGATTTTTTTGTGCGTGCGTTCCTCAAACAGTATCATATCATCAGAGAAGAAAATGAAAGAACTGTGCTACACATAATCTGAGTATGTGTGTGTGTGTGCATTTATTTGAGGCATCTGTGAGGAGAGAAAAAATGAAACCGGCTTTCCCCAACTCCACTCTTTTTTTCCTTCTCCTCAAAGGTAGCTTGTTATGTGTGTCCATAATTTCCTGTAAATATTACGTCCTCATTTTTGTACTTTTTGCTTTCATCTAATATTTTTTCTGGGTGCTCCAAAAAATCAAATAAAAAGTTACATAATACTTTTTGATGGTGCAAACCATGTACCATCTTTTCTCTAGTTTCTAGTAAACTCAGTTGATAAGGTTAGGATGATGATAATGATGATATTCAGTGAAGAGAAAAGCGTGTGTTTGTATGTGTCTGACTGAAGCACGCAGTTGCATGCATCCTTCTTTTGATGAAATGCTCCTCCACGGAAATCTATACTATTTTTTGGGGACCATCATCTCACCAGACAAAAGCATTGCTGTGCATCCACACAAAATGTTGAGCATGCACACACACACACACATATCCATCCACACAACCCTAACAATTTTCTCGTGAACTTCTGGAATGGAACGCACTCACCACCACCGCCACCACCACCACGACAAGCTGCGACTAGAAACGAATTCAAGGAGGAGGAAGAAGGAGCAAACGAAAAAAAAACTTTTTTCTATCATCATAGAAGTAGTAGAGGCATAGAGAATATAAATATCTACCTCCAAGCACCAAAATATATATCACAGCTAAGATATATACTATTTCTTGCCTTCCTTCCACCACCAACTCACTCCAACCGCCGCCACCACCACCACCACTTGTGCTGCCGCCACCACCACTACTTCTATGATATGAAAATCACGCTCAACAAAATACACGTTGATAACATTGCACCAAAAAAGAAAATACAACCAGCAAGAGTTCACCATACCATCTAAGCTGAAACATAATGTGTGCATTTTTTTCCTCCTCTGCTCTCCGAAGGAAAAAAAGAGAAGCTAACTTTCCTTTCTACTTATCAACTTTTGTTTCCTTCTTCTTTTATATATTTTTTTCCAATTGAATTATGAAAGTTCTCGAGAATGCACCTCTTCTCAAGCAAAAGCAGCATGACCATCAAGAAATAAATGCACACAAAGTAGCACTAGTTTGCTGCAGCAAGTTCCGTTTTATTTTCAGCTCATAATAATCCTGAAGGGAAAAAATTTTCCAGGAAAGAAAGAAAAAATATACGAGTAAAGTAATATCAAGAAAATGCAATGCACTCTCCAATTCTACTCTTTTCCTTTTCGTCTTGTGTCTACTACGATAAGGGAAGTGTGTACGCGCCGTTATTGTGCTTCTGGGCTCGTATGCAGTGCTCTTTATGTGGATACAATGATGATGATCATGGCTCAACCATAATCATGATGGTAATGTTATGATGATGTAATTTGAAAAAAAAATCCTAGCTTTACTAGCAATATAAGAAAGGTTTGTCTCTTGCATTTATGGACACACTACTACTACTGCTACTACTGATATGCATCTCTACATTGCAGGAAAAAAAGGTAAGGTAGGTAGCTATGTGTGTATTTTTATTCTGGAAACAATAATAATAGTAAGCCTTCTTCCTATTCCTCCTCAGGCTTTGATTCACATTGAGCAGATGGGAAGTTTAGCAGGGAAATGAGCCATTCACACGCTCCTTCCTCCAGAAATCTTTATACTTTTTTGGGTTACTTTTCCTATATGAAAAATTATAAAGGGTGAGTAGAATTACTTCACATCTCGGGTTCAAGATCTTCTAGAAATGCTGGCGAACAGTCTCCAGAAAATAGTGTTCGGCGTGAGAGTAAAAAAACAAGAATGAATGACATGAAAAGGCAAATGCCTTTATGCATAAACAAATCAAAGGTGTTCTCAATGAATGAATGAATGAAAATTGACTTCATTAGAAAAAAAAACATTTCTTTTAAAATTGTTTCTCGTGCGTTATCAACTGATTTGCAAAATATACTCCAATCATAAGCCCACACCATAAAGATCATCTTACCTAATCTTAGTTATGCGTGTTTAATGTGAGATATTCTGTAAGGACGTTGAAGCTCCACATAAATTATCTTGATAGTGAAAAAAAAACTTGCTTTTTTGGGTTACTTTTCCTATATGAAAAATTATAAAGGGTGAGTAGAATTACTTCACATCTCGGGTTCAAGATCTTCTAGAAATACTGGCGAACAGTCTCCAGAAAATAGTGTTCGACGTGAGAGTAAAAAACAAGAATGAATGACATGAAAAGGCAAAAAATGCCTTTATGCATAAACAAATCAAAGGTGTTCTCAATGAATGAATGAATGAAAATTGACTTCATTAAAAAAACATTTCTTTTAAGACTGTTTCTCGTGCGTTATCAACTGATTTGCAAAATATGCTCCAATCATAAGCCCACACCATAAAGATCATCTTATCTGAACTTCATTTTCCGTGTTTAATATGAGATATTCTTGTAAGGACGTTGAAGCTCCACATAAATTATCTTGATTTGTATTCTTTTTTTAAATATAATTTCTACAAATTGTGTCTCAAATTACTTTCCTCGCTATAATTGTACCTTATCTTCCACCAGCATCAGCTTATCACCGTAATTATCATTCTACCAACAAACAACACAAGTGTCTTTAAAAAAGGGAAAATACGAACTTCCCATCCATTTCTCAATTCCATCCAAACTTATCAATTCAACGGGAAGCCTTCATTCTCCAGAAATGTTTATTCATTCGCAGAAAACATACAAGAACGGGAAGCGTAATAACCTCCTAAAAATACAGCAGGTATATCCATTATTTCCTGTATAAAAAATATCTTGTAATTGTGCTCATGTATTCCTCTTCATTTTTGGATGTTCTATTTCTTGTTTCTGTGCACGCACAAATGTCAGGTGGGAAAAAGGGGGAACCAACAACAATTTTTGGCTGGAGCAGCAGCAGCAATAAAAAATCTATACTTTACGACTTCCCTGCTGATTACAATTTTTTGGAGCAGGTTGATCAAAACTCAGAATGAAAGGAGCCACGTGAAAGAATATTTTTGTGTGGAGAACATGAAAACCCGGACCAATACTAATGTATTGAAATAGAATCACTAAAATACCTCTCAGTTTTTTTACACACGCCTCATCCAAGTTGTTGTGCGCTTACGTGTTGGCCACCTCGGCGGAGCAAAAATAAGGGGAAGAGTTAGCTGTGTACTTCTTGTTGCACTGCTTTTCTACATTATATTTTTGGTCATCATCACCATCAAACCACGAAAACCAAACCATCATCCATATTCAAATCGGGAGAGAGAAAAAAAGCAATAACGAATTAGTGTTATGATGATAACCACTTTTGTAAATAGAAACACGACAATCACGAAGCACAAGTGGAGACAGACATGTATGTATCATAATGTGTGCACACAAGAATGATTAGACTGAGAAGAAAATTAGTAATAGTGCACGTAGTAAGTAAAATACGTGCTTTTGTGTGCTCACAAAAAAGCTCCAAAATAATATATTTGCTTTTAAAATGCATCATGCATTTATTCATTAACTGTGCAGTGGTGGTGGTGGATATGCTTCACTCCTTTTTATATATGTATGCACAAACACACACACACAATAAGGAATTTTTTTTGTGGAGAGAAGAAAAAAAATTAGTCATTCGTTCGGAGGTTATCAGCAGCAGAGCCAGCGTTGAAAATGAGAAAGAAGGGGCGTCACCGTGAGTTCAAATAAATTGAGTATTTTTTCAACCATTACAATTTTTGTTTTTTTTTGTGACGACAGTTTTTTTGGCCACACTCGGAACAATTATCTGATTTTTTTGCCAAACTCATTGCAAGATTCACGTTCACAGAAATCGCGGAACAGGGTAAAAATATTACTTATAATTAATGCATAATATTGGATAACCACCCTCTCTTGTTTCGGTTACGGACTTTAGAAATTGAGTATTTTTTCAACCATTACAATTTTTGTTTTTTTTTGTGACGACAGTTTTTTTGGCCACACTCGGAACAATTATCTGATTTTTTTGCCCACGACTAATTTTTATGTCAATTTTTTCTACATAAAAATTAATCACACCTGTCTACCAACGCAACGTTCAACTTTTACACGTATCTATACATTGATACGAGCTTTCAGGAATCCGTGAGGAATTGCATATAGTGACGTTTTAGTCTTTCAAAAACAAAAATAGATTCGAGACTAATTTCTTTCATGTGAGTTCAAGAATAAAAATGTAGTCAGTCATTTCTTCATTTTCTCACATTATCAACGGTCTTCAGAAATAAAAATCTGAGAAGGAATTTTCAAATTAATTCTTGGCCACATTCTTGTCCCAAACACAAAATCATTTTTAGTGTGGGAAATTTCGCAAGTGGGTGTCAAAAGATAACCTTTGTTAATTGTTGACACCTCCATAAATTTTTTGCAAGAGTCGCGGAACAGGGTAAAAATATTACTTATAATTAATGCATAATATTGGATAACCACCCTCTCTTGTTTCGGTTACGGACTTTAGCAGGAATTAAATTCGCCACGGTTTAATTTCCCTCTCAAATACCAAGGCACATCTCTTTTTTTAAAATACATTCCTAATATTTTCAACACATTTTCCCCCCACAAGTTTCTTGTACTCTGGAGAATCCTGGTTCGTATCCAAAAGCATATACGAACCAACTGGTTTATCCAGTAAAAAAATCGTATTACAATGCAGCTGCTCCGCTGCAACATTTTTTTCCCTCATGTTTTTTTGTGTTCCTCCAGAAAAATATGAACCGTATGGCGAGAAAGAGAGAGAGAAACCTGAGCCACGCGGTGTGGTTTTTCCCTTGTTCAAGTGTATTACACTTATCCACCAGACTCACACTGCACACACATCACACAAATGGTGGTGCATCCAACAAAAAAAAAGAGAGAAATGTATACACATGCCTACATATATATTCTTCACAAAAGTGAAACACTCTCTCTGCTGCAAATGAATACATTTTGTGCAATGTGATGCGATCATGATATGATAGGAGGGCATGCGTTTTCTTTCTTTCTTGCTTTCATGCAAAAAAACTGGATCTAATGTGTAGCAAGTGTATCTATTTCCATAGGAGTCATGCATGCTTATCAGTGATGTGTGTGTGTCTGCCAACTACAATTTCATATTGTTTAGCAAAAGCTGGAAAGTTTTTTTGCTCTTGATTTTCTCACTTTTCAATTCGTTTTTTCAAGGCCTGCCGGGAGCAATCACCACCACAACCACCACCATAGCTGAAGAAAACTCTAGCGTGTAAAAAATAGAAAAATGTATTTTTTCACATGTGTGCAATGAATTCGTCATTCGAAGAAGGCATATGTCTTAGTGTAATACCTGGTAATTTTATTCCGGGATTGTCTGAAATTTCACATGTGCAGCGGTGAACTTTTTGCAATTATGGATGCATCTCTATTCTGCAGCAAAAAAATAAAAATATATAATGCGCACACGTCCCCTCTTGAGCACATTTTTTTTCTTTCTTTGGGAGAGTGTGGAAAAGAGGAGAGTAAATAATTATTGCATAACTTTTGAAGAACGTCTGGCTTCCGTGCATAAATAATGTAGAATGACTGCAGTCAGGTTTGAGAGGAAAAAATGGTGCACACCAACTCAAGTGGCGTACCTTTCTCGCACTCATCTCCATTTCGAGAATTTTTTAAATGCAACCTGACTTTCCAGAAATACAACGACTCAGCTCTTCCAGAATGGAGAATGATGAATAACTAATGGAGGCTTTTTTTTGGGTACACACACATGTGTGTGCCCGCCCGGGTTCCCAAAAAACGCATTCCTGCAATTTCATCCTAAAAAATACGTTGATAATCACGTCGGCGAATGGAGTCAATATATTTTTGGAGGGTAAATTGTACACGGTTCATTCTTCAAAAGAACATTTTGGTTGCGTGTATTTTTTTGTGTACACTATGAAGAGGTTTATTTTTATATTGATAAGACAAAAAAGAATTTTTTTGAACATAAAATATGCAGAGAAAATGGAAGAGTGCACACTGGAGATATATTTTTTCTTGGTTGGATGGAGCACTTGACTTTGAGCTTGAGGTTGCTGGATGGCTCCACGCTCAAGTTCTCGTTGAAAAAAATCTAAACTTTTTCATATGTGCTCGTTTTGGTGGTGGTCCATCCAACTTTTGTACCTATCTATTTTGTGTGAGCGCGTTCACCGTTCTGTTTCATTGACGACCCTTTCGTTCTCCTCGCTCTCTTGAGACGAGATGAGCTTGAGGCGGAGGCATGCGGAACGAAAAAAATCCAGTCATCGTCATCATCAGCAGCAGCATAGTAGTAGCCATAATATGAACAACGCCAAACTTTTTGCGTCTCTCATCACAAAAAAATTAAATCAATGAGATGAAGATGAGCTCACTCTTCCTTTTTTTGTGTCACAGCAGGTACACCAAGAATTTAAACAGAATTGTTTTTTAGTAAAAAAAGAGATCAAAACGTGTCCAAAAAAAATCGTATCGATCAACATATCTCCACACACGAAAAAAGCCATACTTAACATTTTTAGTGACAAGAACATTCATCCAACCTTTTAAATCAATCTCTTGTCACATGAATAACCTTGAAAAAAAAGAGAGACGCACAGCAAAGCTTATTATGAACACACTGGTGTATGCATTTAATGAAATTTTGCTAGGTAAAATAGGCTTAACCTATCTCATTTTATTTTTAGAGCACATAATATTGATTTCCGATATTATGGTGCTCCTCCACCTTCTTTCCCCCAAAAAAACAACAAGATTTAACATGACCGCCGGTTTCCCTTTGAGATGCCTCCAAAAAATATATAGCTCAACTGATGGCTCACTCTTGAACGACAACAACAACAACATCATCCGTCCAAAACATGGATCATCATGAACATCAACAACAAACACACGATCTTCATCAAAAAGAGAACGAAAGAGGTTTCGTCGTCATTCCTGGTGGTCCTTTACCTCTCCACTAATCGACCATCAAATAACTTATTTTTGGAGGTAAAGTAAAATACACATACATATATGTGGACACATCTTGTCTGTTAAGATTGGATGGAGAGTCGAAACAAGAAAAACATCACTTGTTATCATCATCCATTTAATAGGAACATGTCTTGTCAAAAGTTTTTTTTACAAACAAAAAAAACTTACACACACACACAGACACACATCTATGTACACAAACATTAAACTTTTTTCTCCAACAAGAGCTTTCCTTTTTTCCTTCAAGAAATGATTGAAAACTTTTTTTTCTCTTTGAATGTCTGCACAGTTTTCTCTGTGTTTATATGTATAGTGGAGCGAAATGTTAAGTGGAGAAGCAGGCTTTACTCTTCCTCTTTTGGAAAAATAAAAAAAGTTGGTTGGTTTATCTCGTCTCCTCAAAATAATAATAAATAGTTCAAGCAGATGATAAGAGCTGCAAAACTAGCTCTTGTGTGGAGGAGATTCCCCTGATAAAGGCGGTTCTCACCTCCATTTTTCTTCTCTTTGTGTGCAAAAAATAAATATGTGTATTTCTTATTTTTTATTGCGTGGGAAAGTGAAAAGGAGGATAACTTCTGGATTGATTAATTAATTTTTTTGGAGAGATAATGTTGATAGGAGAATCAACAGGAGACTCGATCATCATCATCATTTGTCATCCAAGAAGGAAAGATAAGAGCATTTTCCAGGTCAAAAATAAGATAATTAAGAAACTGAGTAATTTATCTGTTTGTCCTTATCCCCATTCATGAATTTCAGGATGGATCCAGAAAATATGGAACATAAACTATAATAATACCTTTTCGTATTTTTGTCCTTTGAGATAAGGTTACACAAACATTGCAGCTGTGATCACGTGCTATACATTACTTGTATTTTACCATGTACAATCCGTTCTGTAACAACATAAAGCTCCATTCAAGATAACGACCAGTGTACGTTATGTGGTTTTGTTGGCCCAAGCGGAAGTTACTAAAATTTCATAAAGCCGATTTGAAATTTGAGAGCTTCCTTTCCATATTTTTTTTTATTGAACTAATGATTTTTTTTTCGGAGTATCCATTTCGCGTCATTAAATTGCCCGCCCGAAAAAGAAATGCACACAAAGTGAAGTCAAGTCTCCATTATTATTTTTTCCAGTTGAAACTAGTTTCGCCGGAGAGAAATCCAATCAGCCAATAATATAAAAAACCGACAACCTCCCAAAAATGACCCACGATTCCAAAAATCATTCAATTAATGCTTCCATCTTCTCTTCCCTCCATTTTCTGGTGACAATAACGAATTTCTGGTGATTTTCTTGGAAGTGTGCACCGTAAAGAAAATTGGAGGTTTCACTCTTCCAATATTGACCCCATCTATTCCCGTCTCATGCATGCATGCATACAAAAAGGAAGGTGGGCTGGAAAGGCAGCAAAAATTTTTTTTCTTCGTTGCGAATGCTCCACATATTTTTTGTAGCTCTTCTCCTCCAATTAATGACGTCACTCCACAAATTGGCCAGTGAGGATGACACCAAGAAGAACCTTATTTGGATCTTTGATTGTGAAGGTGCGGAAGAAAATTTCCATTTTGCACACATCCACGTATACATATATGGACACATATACACAATTTAATGGAGCAAAAATGTACAATATTATACTCTGAATCTAAGAAATCAAAGATACTGAGGAATATACGTGACAAGACAGAAGTGATTATTTGGACCTGTCGCAATCAGCCGAGCCTATCTCTCACAGGAGAAAAAAAGTCACGCTAGGAAATTGTGCACACACAATGAACCAACTCTGGTATTAAGGAGCACAAGGAGCCATGCAGCAGCAGAGCAACATTCAACCAGTCAAGTGCAGATAGGAAACTGGCATCTTTGGATTTGGCAGGAGTGACAAGCGAGGCGTACTAACAAGGATCGAAATTAATGGCCATCCGTATTTTCTCCAAAAAAAACTGTACATATGTATTTATAATACCTTTTTGGTTGAGTATAACCTCCAATTTTATTTGTTTCAGAGGAATATATGTAGTTAGTACAATATGGGCACAAGGATAACCTTTAACATTAGATTTGGTTGGAGAATACTCGCGCGCCAGCAAACATAATCATTCGTCCAATGGCCAGCCATAATTTCTTTTTAGCGAAACAAGAAAAAATAAAAAAAGAGAATAAGAAACAGAGAAAGAGGAAGTTATACAACCCACGTTGGAGCAGTAACCTTTCTTTTTTTTGCAACTTTGTAAAATTGCTCCATTTAATTCCTTCCCCACAAGATTCTGCATTTTCCCCCATTTTTTTCGTGCTCAAGAAACTTACTTGCGTCCTCCTGCAAAATCGAGATATCTTCTCAAAACACAGAATTTATAAGCTTAATCTGGAACAAATCGTGGCAATGAATTAGGCTTTCATTTTCCTCTTTATGCATGTATGTTTATATATTCTTTTCTAGTGCTTTTCCTCCATCACATTTATGGACACAAATCTTTTTTTTTTGTTCTCCGTAGTACAAATTTAAGCTGAAAAGTTGTCGCAACAAAATGTGATTTTGTGAGTGTGTGTATACCCTGTACAAACATATATGTGTGTGCACAATAAAGTCCTGCTTTATTCAAAAATATTCCACGTAAATATCACTCAAGGAAAGACAAGTCTTGTATTATTTTACCGTTTTTGGTTGGAACAATGATAAGTATTACATGTTTCAAGCATCCAACCATGTTTTGTTGGATGACTTTATAGTCTGGTTTTGAATGTGTGTCTGCCCATCCGCCCAGTTGCTGAACTCTTGGTTCATCAAGTGAAAACTCGAGCAAGCAGGAGCATCTCCATTCTTTATCTATCATGTGCACAGTAGTCACCTAGAGCTAGATAATTTGAGAGGCGGTTTTAATTTTTTGCTTAATGATTGGTTTCGTGTGTTCGATGCTATTTACAGCAAGTGTTTCTTGGTTTATTATTACGAAGCCAAGGAAAACGGAGAAGGGAATGTGTGCGCATTTACATTTTTTGGGGCTTCTCTTCCTCGTGTAACATTTTGAGGGAGAAAATTTTCCTCGTTTCTGCTGACTCATTGTTAATCAGATTAAGAAAAGTCTGTGAAATGGTAGTAGTATTAGTGTGTGTGTGTGGCGCAGGAAGTTATTTGCAGTTGTGCTGATTCCTCATCAAATAAAAAACATGCTTTTTCTACCTCTTCCCTTCATTCTGTTTTCCTCTCTTCAAAAAAGCAATATTTATTTTTCTTCTTCTTCTTCTTCTTCTTCAACCTCCTCCTCCTCCTCCTTTCTCCTTACTAGCTCCACCGAAGAAGAAGAGAAGGAGGAAAGGACCTGCTCCAAAAATAAGCAAACAACATTCTAAATTCCAAAAGATAACTGAAAATAAATAGTGGCGGAGGAGAAGAGAGGAAAAAGGAAAATATATGTTTCTCTTTCCAAGAATAAAATTCAAGGCTTCTCTGCCTGCAACGAATTTTAAAAACGGTACCCACCTCCAAAAAAAAAGATAAGCCTAAAAGCAGAAATTTTATATACCTGCTCACATCAACTTCTAGATTGGAACGTTCATATTAGATCTGTGTGGGAATGGCCAGAGAGAGTAGATTTCATTTCCATGTTTCGTTTGCTCAGCACAGTTAGTTTATTTGCTCTTGGTCCACCAAAAAAAATTTTTTTTGCTGATGATTTGAAAATGGAAATTTTGTGTTTGCAAATGGTAATTGGGAAAGAGGACCCCTTTCTCCCGAAAATTCTTCTTCATCATCATCAACATCATAGCTGTATATATGTGTGACGTGTGAGAAAGAGGAGAAAGGGTCCTTAATTCCATTAACCAATGGGTAACTCTGGACCAAACAAAATTTTTTTTGGTGAAATGATGATGATGATAACCAAGGCAGAAGAATAAAGTTATTCTGTGCTGATGCTGCTACTGCTCCAAAAAATGTATATGTTGCTACCCAGTTGGGAAAAAGTTTTTTTTCCCTGAGGAATTTTCCAGGAAGGTGAAAGCATTATATTACACAGAGGCATTTAGATTGAGACGTGTGTGGACTGCGGAATCATGATAACCAGAGAAAAATAAAACATATATATTGTACTTTATATTATTCTATAAAATTATACATATGTACGGAAATATAATCTGCTGGTTGCTTCCTTCGTGTTTTGATAAGTTCACCAAAGAAATCTAGTCGGTGAGCTACTAAAGTTTTTTTTCAAGTTTCCAGTTTATTCACACTGGAAAACCCTGACTGACTTGTTTTAAGAATTTTTTCTTGTTTTCAGAAAAAAAAGTCGCAAGCATTTTTTTAAATATATTATCTATTTGGAGACAAGAGTAGACGCCAGATAAAACCCACGCTGCGAATCTATAACATAATTTTTATCAAATCCAAGAATAAATTGCTAAGTGGCATCATACTTATTAGAGCATCGACAATTGCTCTCCATAATTATTACTGAAGATTTTCCCAGTTTGACTTTTTTTACAAATTTTATTTGATAGCTATCCATATTATTGTGAGCTGAATAAAAGCTTGAGAAGGTGGAGAAAGCTAAATTCCAGAATGATCACTTTTCTCCCAAATTCCTTAAAATATAGCCACATGTTTTTAAAAGCCTTATCTACCAAATAGCTCCTAAAAAATCTTTAAAATGTCTTTTTTTCTACTGCTCCATTTTTCCACAATAAAAAACCCACATAAAACAAATTTTTACACACACGTTTTTTTCGAGTGTATTATATATATTTTTTCTTGGAATAAAAAATAAAATCGACTTGGGAGAAAATATTTTGGACGTTGTCGAAAACGAAGGAATGAATGGATGAAGCGTGCTTGGATGGACCAATCGATCCCTTTCTTTTCTCTTGGATCGATCAACATTTTCCTCCTATAAAGTTCCTCTCTCTCTCTTCTCTAAAGTCTAATCATCAATAACACACACTCTGAACGTGGAGGATTGGAACATAAAAAAATATACATCCACACAATATTCTCCTTCCACTTCTCTTCCTCAACACAAGGGAAAAATAACGAATGCTCCATTATGCACACATATATACCTCCTCTACTGGTATTATAAACCATGTGTGTCTATATTACGTACCTACTCTAATATTGTGTCCATAAATACAGTGAAAAATCTATCGTTATATTTGTGCCCACTATTTATACTAGATACATTCCTACCTTGTTTCCACATCTGTGGGAAGAGAGAAAGTAAAAGGAAGACACACAGGACACGAGTCGTCGAGACGAGTAGAAAAAAATACGGACACAAAATAACATGTATTATAGACACACACACACAAGAGACCAGAGTGAAAGGACCAGGAGCACCATGCCTTTGTGCAATTACGGAGGCTTTACTTTTTCTCCCTCTAAATATGGTGGACGAGAGCCGCATGTAAAATGACATATTCCTCAGTCTTTTCCAAGGGGTTACTAATCCCAAGGACAATTACTGGCTCAAAATGGTATGTAATCTTGCCGAACAAATTTCTCCTTGGCTGTCCGCCCACCAAAAAACCTTCCGAGGCTTATAGCTCTGTGTCCAAATATATTATTTCATTTTCATTATTACGTACGTCGTGTGAGTCTGTACGTTTTTCTTCTTCACTAACGTAATAATGTATTATGGAGGTTTTGCTCGGTGTGTGTGTGTCCATATGTGTGTGTCTACTGTGGAGCAGAGTTTTCCCTGAGGAGAAAGGAAAGAAAAGTTTCCAACATATGTGCACCATTTTAGGAAAATGGGAGTGGGAACCACTTTTAATAACGCTCTTCATTCATTAAGGACTAATCCTTGATTCCCTTTTAGCTTTCATCAGCGCTCTTTCCTCCGAAAAATTTATTTTATTTTTTTTCGAGCGTCACTCATCATCCTTCTCCACCAAGTCAGCAAAATAAAGTAAAGGAGGAGAAGTTAGAGTTGTGTACACATAATTTCAAAATGATACTCTCTTCTCTCTGCTGCTACGTTTTTTCTCCGGAGAGGAGGAAGCAAGAAGATATCATGAAAATGAAACATTGGAGCACAAGCAATTTGTGTGATCCAGCACGAAATAACAAAAAAATAAAGTGAACCTTTTTTAATCAGATTTCCCCCCTCAAAAAAAAGAATTACATCTTATCAGGAAGGAGCTTACCTGGAATTTTATTTTTTTAAGTTGCCAATTTTGATTTCTTTTTTTAGATGCGTTCAAAATGACAGATGTACCTTTCATTTATGGAGGTACACACGAGTTACATTGATAACCAGTAAAAAGGTAAGCAATTCTTATTCCAAAAACTGAACAGGGTTCTCATCATTTTTTCATGATAGCATCTTCCATATATTTTGTATTCATCATTATCAGAAAATTTTGATAGCATTAAAATTCATCATTCCATTGGATCTTATTTTTTACTAGATTTATATGTTTCATGGAACTTTTTTCACTCTTGTTGCTGCACCAAAAAAAGGTAATCGAAATAGATCGTAGTAATGTAGTATAGAAGCCTGGGAAAATTGGTTTTCCTTTTTTATTGCTTTTTTTTCAAAAAAATATATGTGTGTGTACTTGTCCCATTTGTAGGTAAATTGGAGGTATTACCATTATTATTATTATTATTATACCTCCACAAATAATAATATCAATGCACATGTACGTATTACTATTATTTGTGGAGCGAAATGGAACTGAAAAGAGGATGATCGACGATGACGTTCTTAGAAAAAACCCATCTCTCCCTGCTGCTCGTAATTTTGTGAGGTACACATTATTATACATAACTTTTTTGTGCACCATAAAAAACATTATGGACACAAAATATGTACATAATTCCAGCAGATAAATATATCACTTGTATAGGTTTTTCCTGACCAAAGGGAATGAAAATGAAATTGATTGTGGCAAGGAAGGCTATTAGTTTTTTTTTCAGACATTGCAGCAGCAGCAGTGGCACAGAGGAGGCTCCGACGTAACCACATTACCAGAATTACTATACTACGACGGAAAATAAGCAATGATGATGTGCGTTTTATGCAAAAAAAAACACAACAAAAAAAAACTTTCTCTTCTTTGAGGTAAACTTGTTTTTTTGTGTATTAGACTTTAATGGAAGATGACGTGGAGAAATATTTTTTGATCTTGACTTTATTGCTGCGGACATGGAAGAAAATGAGAGAAAATATCTCCATAAAATGCTAGTAATAAGAATGATAAGCATGGAACAATAATACTTACATTAGATTCTTTCAGAAGGCTTTCTGGGAGGAACATTAATATGCTTAAATGTGTCCAGAAATGAATAACCTCTCCCTTTTTTTCTTTTCCCCAAAAAAATTTACATATTTTCGGGGAACATCTTATATTTCATAACTTGACATGTGGATAAGTATAGGTATTACGAGGAAAACAAATATACGTTTTGTGTGCACATTTCCCCGTGAAACTCTTCCTCCTCCACTTCTTCTTCTTCTTCAGGATTCTAATATTATTATTATGCTTCACAATTTTTTTTCCATCATGGTAGTAGGGATAGATGCCAGAGTGGTGGAGGCACACCCGGATATGGTTCGTCGGACTGACTGAAAGTATTAGATAGGCTCTCAGGCTCAACAGCAAGCTTCTCACAAGCAATATAAGTCTTTTCAGCTTGACAGGATTTTCAAAGAAGGAATTGACTCCCTTCTTCTTCTTCTTTTCTTCAAAATATCTTAATATATTATTATTTTTTTTGGAGCAGCTTTCCATTTTTTATGGATGGAGATGTTGCAACAAGGAAACCTTCACATGTGTGAAGCAAAATTTCTTTTTCAAAATGATGAATTTGAGCTAATATCTTGTTGCTTTCTCATGAAAATCCATCCTGAGTTTTTCCATTTTTTCCCTAGTTTATACGCAGTAATTTTGAATGTGTGCACGTTGGAATTATGGTGCATGCACCACTTTTTTCCAGCGTTTTTATTTTCGTGCAAAATGTAATAAAAAATTTTGAGAATTTTTTTTATCCCGAAATATAAAAAGTAAAAAAAAAGTGATGAAAACTACAACGTCACTTTTGTGCACACATAAATACATACACACATACATCCTTCCTTTTTTTCATTCACCTGAATTATGAAGCAAAAATACGTACATAATATTATCCATGTCTCTGTATTTGTTTGGTTCCTTTTTTTCAATTTTTTTTCCTCAAAAACCCGTTCAAGTGACTTTCTACAACACTTCAGACTGATTGTTGAAGGGCGCGAGAGAGAGAAGAAGAAGAAAAAAGAAGATGAGATGAGAAAGGGTGCGAGCGAGCACAAGCTCCATCCAGTGTTATCAAGAATATATATATCTTATAATATATATATTTTCCCTTTCGTACATGACATGCACTTCACCGGATTGAATAAAAGAAGAGACCTTATTAGATTCCATTTATGAGGAAGATATTACCAAGTCCCGCGCCATGTCTTTTTACCAATGAATACCTCTAATGGCGGAATTCATGGAATGGTCATGAAAAAAAAAGAAGATAAGATGGATATTGGATGAAGCGAGCCTGGAATTTATTTTATTTATCTCCGGGATTTTTTCAAATTGATTCAGGAGAAAAAAGGGTCTTCTTCCGGCAAAAAAAGAAATACAAGGCGAAATCGCCTTGTGTCAATAAATGAAGGTGACTAAAAAAAGATGGCTCGAACTCCAACCCGTGGATAAAGAATCTGCTCCATTTTTTGTGAAAAGGATTTCGTCGAAGTAATAAATGCAAAAAGATGATTTCTCCACCATACCACGAGAGGTTTTCCCATATATTTTCGGTTGTCAGATAACCAACATGCGCCATCATTATATTCTATCCTGGAGCATTATCTTGAAAACCGCAAAGGCTAATCTTTTCCAATTCGGGAAAAAAATAAGTATACATCCTAAAAATTCTTAATAATGAACCTTTTTTCCCAAAAAATATAAATCTCCGAAAATCGACTTTCATAATATATGTTTTTACCCACACATAATAAGAAAATACTCATGATAAGCATGGTAGTACACATGGTCATGCTACATATTTGTTGTGGAATTCTGTGGCTTCTTTCTTTCTTCTCTGTATTAAAAAAATGTATACAGACAACACAACAACAACTACATTACAGCGACCACCGCCAACGCACACCACCAGCGTCATATTATGTCCACAGGAGACTTCCATTAACTCTGACCTTTTTTTTTCGAAAAAAAAAAATTATTGTGATTCAGAGCCCGTACAAGACTCTCTCGTATAATTTCATTCTCCGGATGTGTCTGTGTATTATAGGCTCTCCATTTTTTCCGTCTTCAAAACACACAAAACTGAAGCCAGCGGTGAACGAACGCACTCCTGCCTCGAATCCAATCTACTCTTTGCTTTACGCAGGAAGAAAACTTTCTCCCAAAAATATACGAATATAACAACGATGCTGCCTCTCCTTTTCTTGCACACAAGAACCATTGTGGAACCAGTTGTGTGTATGTACGTATATGTGTGTGTGTATTATTGAAGATTTTTTTTGCATGGAGCAAAGTGAGAGCACACAAGTGGCCACGTTATTTCATTTTACCTTTTTTGGATGAACCAAAAACTAGTGTGCACAACACATATACACACACAAGAAGAATGTCTGTGCAAGCAAGCTCCTTTTTTGGAGGGAGAAAGAGAAGGGGAGATAAGTTAATGTGATTACTTTCTCTTGCATTAAAGCAAATTGCTGATTCTGGAATATATATAGATTGTCTGCGGAACATTATGAAAGCATGCTCCACCAAAATAAAATAAAACTGGTGAGAGTATCGGAGTTTTTTTTGGTACGCAGGAAGCTTCCCAAATTAGAAAGGGAAGGATGAGGCACCAAAAAAACGAAAAAAAAAGAATGCTGACCATTTTAGCAGAAGAGGAAGTGAAAGAGTAATAATAAAGAGAGCCAGATGCAAATATTTTTTAGTTGTTCCAAACAGGAAATCATTATGATTTTCTAAGAGAGCAGTTCCGTGTCCAGATTATACTTGCAAATTATATTTTAAACAAAATCACAGAATTAAAACAGGTTTCATCGAAAGGATTCTTAAGGCAATAATAATAAAAAACTAATTAAAATGGGAACGAGAATTGGCCACAAAAAATACCGGAAGTGAGGAGGGGATGGATATCAGGATCAATAACCCTGATTGAAAAAAATACAATTCAGGATCGGAACTAAACTCAGTAAAATCTTTGAATCAAGGAAGTAGTGAAACATTTTGACCAGAGGATACCCAAACGATAACATTTAGCTAACTTTTCAATTATCCAACTTATAAAATGAAAAATTAGTAAAAAACATAAGTGTTAGTGCACAACGCTACGTGACAAAAAATAGATGAAATATGCGAGAAGCGAAATAAAGATTCTTCTGTCTCCACCAGCAGAATTGGAAAATATTACAATATTTGGGAATTGGGATCAGTTTGAATCCTGGATTCATCTCACATTTCCCCTGAAGCAGCACACACAACACAGCACAACTCTTCTTTGAATGAAATATTTGATTCTCCTTTCTTCACCATCAAAACTGACAAAAATCATTGAGAAAAATACCTAAGGTGTAAAGATTATATTATTTTTCTTGAAGAAATAAAAAAATTCGAGATACCTTTTTTCCTGCACACAAATAAATTTGATTTTCATATTTTTTGTTTCTATTCCCTCATCCATCTCCCATTTTTTTGTCTCATGTATATTAAAAGAAAGAATGAAGGGAACAACTGGAGGAAACAACAAGGTTCGTATTCGTAACCTCACCTTTTCTTGCGCACACACAAAAAGGATGATAATATTAGTTTTCTGTGTGTGCACAACTCAATATCATTACTCCTTCCACTTGATAGCACAGACACACTTACTCCCTTTCGCAAAGAAAGTACAACAAGCTTTTCTACAAAAAGTGAACACAAATATTCTAAAAAGTAGACACAATTTCATATATGCATTCATACATGGAAAAATCCTTTATTAGCGCAATCGAATTTCTTGTGCTCCTCCACCACCACCGAGCCAACCAAAATGCACACATCTCCAAGAAAAAAAAATCATCATCATCATCGCCATCATCCTTGTCGTCATCAGCTTTTCTTCTTTCCTCCCAATTTACGTTTTCCCTCTTCCATCTTCTCCTTTCTCTACACAGACACACTTACTCCCTTTCGCAAAGAAAGTACAACAAGCTTTTCTACAAAAAGTGAACACAAATATTCTAAAAAGTAGACACAATTTCACATATGCATTCATACATGGAAAAATCCTTTATTAGCGCAATCGAATTTCTTGTGCTCCTCCACCACCACCGCTCAAACCAAAATGTATACATCTCCAAGAAAAAAAATCATCATCATCATCGCCATCATCCTTGTCGTCATCAGCTTTTCTTCTTTCCTCCCAATTTACGTTTTCCCTCTTCCATCTTCTCCTTTCTCTTATTTCACCCAATAAACTTTTTTCTTTCCTTCAAGAGAGAAACTAATACTAACTATCTTACGTCCTCTGAGTACAGTCACAGACATACACATTACTATCTATTATTTTTGGACACACTTTATAAGAAACAGTGTTTTTGGATGGAGCAGCTAGAAGACTATTTTGAATATGAACCCCAGAGAAGAGAGGACTCAGAAGAAGAAATGAATCTCAGGGTTTACATAGGTCTGGAATGGAAGAAGCTTGTAAGAAAATGAGGTCTTTAAAATCTGCGGATTACCTGGGATCCCTTTCTTGATTGCCTCATATATAACCAGTTGATGTGGATGCGCTCCATAATATACATTATATGTGTCTATATATATTATAGAAACACGGAATATATATTTCTTCTATCATATTTTATTATGTGTAACCTTTTTTTCATCTAAAAAAAGGCTCCACTCTAGATTGCCACTCGAGGTTCGCCTCCCTCCTCCTCCACTTCTTTTTATATGTCAGCAAGAAAAAAAAGAGCTTAAAAGTACGAGAGAGAATTTATGTAGACCCATACATTCATTTTTTTATAGGAAGAGAGCTTTTTTAGAGTGTGAGTGTGTCCTTCCTTTTTAAAGCTCGATTTTACCCTGAAAAAAAGAAGGTTCTTCTTTCCTTTTTTTCTCCCGCCAATTACTATTTACATTGTGAATGAAAATCCATGTTTGCAGAAAATTTAAAATTATAAACGAAAACTAACAGCCTCCAGCTTTTTTTCTTCAACACGACTCTCTCTCAAGCAGCTCCGGAGTGAAAACTGAGTATATACCACACAAGCTCTTCTCCTCCTCTTCTCTTCTCCGCTCTCGCCTATCAGACCCGTGGTTGATTGAGGAGAGTAGCACCACCACCACCGACCAAAAAAACTATTATAAATGCAGCGTTCCTCTTTCTCCTCCGAAAACCTCCATTTTCCAATCTGGAGAGAGTGTGCTTTTCCAAAATTGCTCTCTCTCTCTCAAGATATATATTCTATATTATATGGCACCATAATATATATTTTTTTGAGTATACATTATATTTATGGACACAATTTTGAGAGAGAGAGAGAGGAAGGTGCATTCATC
This sequence comes from Troglopedetes dispersus, assembly GCA_027744215.1. NCBI lineage: Eukaryota > Metazoa > Arthropoda > Collembola > Entomobryomorpha > Paronellidae > Troglopedetes > Troglopedetes dispersus. The sequence goes on from JAHZNF010002065.1 coordinate 22,332, forward strand.
CGTGAAGAGCTTGGTGTTGCCAATGTATTAATTTAAATTATACACTAATATAAATGTATTCCACTTCCAATTTCCACTTCTTCTCTCCAAAAAAACTTTTCTTTTTTTGCCTCCTCTCCAGTTATAACATATATGGACACACACACACATCTTCTCCATTTTATAATATATATGGACACATATACTACTCCACAACTTGCCAAAATACTGTTTTCTCATCAAATACATAACTATTAAATTGCTGTCCCCAACTAATTTTCTTGAGCTTCGACTCAACCTCTTCTTTTTTGGACACACTTACTACTTCTCTCCTTCTAGATTTTCCTCTGTGCTCCTTTCTCTCTTTTCTACTTAACACAATCCAAACACACGGATGTTTACATTTTCCTTCTACTCAATGTCCCTTTCATTCTCCTCTCTCACTCACTTTCCGCACACACACACCACGATAACTTACTATAAACGGACACGATTTTTTTAAAGGGTACGCACGCAATTTCTTGGTGAAGTGAAGGCATCTCCTCATGATTACCTTTACTCATCTCAACAGTTTTCCTATATATGTATTTTTTGCTCCTTCTTTACCTTTATACTACTACTGCCTTATCATTCTTATACATATTACGTGCACCAAAAAATATATATCAAATGTTCCTGCACCCTCTGACTCATCATTTTCTTCACAGAGAAGAAAGAAATGTCAATTTCTTTGTGTGTACATATTATGTATGTACGTGTGAGTAAAAAAAGTCTAACCTTTCTTTTTCTCCATCAAGACCAGAGTTTATTTTCTTGCGCACCAAAAAAATATATACATATATATTTCCTTCCGGAAGGAAAATGTCGATATTTTCGCAGAGGAAGGAGGAACACAAGGAGGAAAAAAGGGAAACGGGATTTTCAGCAGAAAATGTTGAAAACTTAATAGGAATTTTTTTTGCTTTACGGTGCGGTGATGGTAGTGGTGGCGGTATACTATACAATTTACTCTCTCTCTCTGGTTGGTGGAAGGCTATTATTATTTTTTCTCTCCTTTTTTCCCAAAAAATGTATATTATGGACACATTCTATAAGAATACATATATTATAGCATCACTTCACTAGCAGCTCAGCTCAGAAAAAACTGCTGCAGTAAATGGATGATGATGGTAGAAGTAATGGTGCTGTTATACACATGTGTGTTTACATATATTATATTGTGAGGTTATCAAGAAGTGAGATATATATTTTTATACATGTACCTTTTTTTCTTCATACCATAAAAATGCATTCTTGTTCGTTAGTGCTACTTATTCTTTTTTTTCTTCCTCTCTGGAACATAAATTCGCTCTCTCGTAATCAACATTGTAGAAAGCAAACTGGAGTATATACAAAAAAAAGCATACGTGTGTCCATATATATATCCCATGTCTCCATAAACAAGGGAGATACTACAACCTCAAAACATTATTGCATTCTATTATTAAAGAAAAAAATTTTCTTCTCATACGTAACTTATAAATATTTTTTTGAATCACCTTATCCACTCTCTCTCTCTAATATACATCCATGCTCCAAGAATGATAAGCACATACGAAAAAAAATATTTTTTCCAAAAAATATCGACGAAGAAAAGACGAAATAAAAATTGCGAACAAGAAGAAAAAAAGTGCTTCAAAAAAAGAGACAACCAAACACACAAGAATGTACCTTATCATCCAAACACAATATATATGTGCACACATACATTTTCTCTTCCAACTGAGAAGAGAGAGGAAGAAAAAAAATAATCAATAGTCTCTTACGTTTACCCTACCCCCCTTGGTTGCCAGATTGTAAATGAAAATAATGCTTTGGGCTTTACTTCCCTTCAACCGTTCAATCTCCTTCTATCCAGCCACCACCACCATCACCACCACCACCGACTCAGAAAAACTAACCGGCTTTTCCTCATCTCAGTACTCACTCAACTAACTTGCTGTGTGTGTGTGATGGCTCTCTTTTTTTTCGTGGAGCTCTCTTCTCCACTCTCTTCTCTTTTTTTCTCTGTGCCTGGCTCCATTTATTACTTTGTGTGTGTGTTCTCCTATATACGGATATATATATGCACACACTGCACACCACTTCTTCCCTGTTTTTCGTGTGGAACAGGAAGGAATGGACTTTTCCAAAAAAATGTGAAGCAAAAATGTACATATATATGGACACATACATATAGGTATCATATATGTTTCACGGGAAAGAAAACCTTAACTTTTTTATTATACTCTTCTCCGTGTGTGTGATGTATGTATTCCAATATAATGTGTCCATAAAAGTACTACAACACGAGTAGAAAAAAGGTTCATCTTATTTTTTTTTACTTTTTTTCCAACAGCATCGATGTGGTGGGTAATATATATAAAGGAGTATTTTTTTCCTTGTCTCCCTTTCTCTTTTTTTTCTTCCTTTTTTTCTCCTTCTCCTTTTCTCAATTCGTTTTATTGCCACAGCCCATGAGATTTAATTTCATCAATTTTTAACCCGATGAAAATCAAAGGATTGGAAATTTAAGATGAAATTTCAAGCTTCCTCAACCACATCACGAAAAAAAGAAAAGGTAGCTCGCTTGATCCTACGTGAATCTTTCGATACTATGAAGAAAGTTGTGGAGTATGTATTTTTCTTTTTTTTGGGATGTTATCTGAAATAAAATTATTTTAATGCTCCATGCATTGCATTTTTTTGTTCAGAGAGTTGAGTCGAAATGGGTAATATTTTTTTCTTGCTATTTTTTTCAATTTCATTATTTTTTGGGAAGTCTTTGACAATCTTCGTTTTTTACAAAACACAATGTTCCAAAAAAGAATTTATGCATGAATTGTAATTTTGTAGCTGAATAGTTTGTATTATGGTGACATGACATGCTCGTGCCTCCAAAACTGACACTGATTTTTTCCCCGCAACCATAAAACTAATGAAACAAGGTGGGTACTACAACAAGCTTTATTTGACTATTTTTTTGTTGTTATTGAAGTCAACTATGGAAATAGGTTTATATTGGTGGTTATCATGCAACCATTTTCCAAACAAGAATTGGCCTTGTGTGCTGCTCCTCGGAAATTAAAGATTCAAGAGAAAAAAAATTGTCTCTTCTCCTTTTGATGCAATATAGATGACTGTTCCACAAAAATGTGGACATAAATATTGTTGATGTTTAATCGATAGAAAGCATGAACAACATCCCTGTCTTTTGTTTTCAGGTACATATCTATGCTTATGCGACTTTTTAAAAAAAGTAAAGGATTGATAATCGAGAAATATATACTTTGCTTACCGTATTCGGTGCAGCTCCTCCTCTTCCTTCACCATTGGTGCCACCTCCATTCCGATGCAGAGGATCACGTGGCTTCCTCTCCTGCAAAGAATCATAATTAAAAGTTTAATTATAGTCGCGCAGCAGACAACTAATAATAATAATAATCTGGAAGGAAAAAAGGATGATAAGCTATCCCATGAAAAATATTATACACTTTTTTCTCACTAAATATCAGCTTTCATTGTCAGTGAGTTATGGGCTGTCATGTACATTATATATGATTAGTTTTTCTTCTATGATATTATTATGCGCAAAATTATATACTTTTTTTTATTTAAAAGGAGCAATATTATGCTCCATAATACATTTCCTTAACAAGATCATTACTATAACATGAATGTTTTAGATAACATTTAGAAAAAATATATAAAATGGAGAGAGCAGCCATCTCTTTTTTCCTCCCTCTTATTTTGGGCTTCTTGTCATAATAATACCCGGTGTAATGTGTGTCCATATATTTCCCTTCAATTATACAATACACTTAAGACCATTAAAATGTCAATCATGACGTGATATTCTATCAAAATAATAAAACCTTCTAGCCCAGGAACAACTTACAAGCGCAGTAATATCATATAATTTGACGATGTCGAGGCTTATCATAGACAAAAGATAGAGTGATGGTGACAATTGGTCTGAGAAGAGAAATATAAATATTTTCGACTTAATAATATTGCAATAATTACTACAAAATTATCAATGATTTAATAAAAATTAATGCTGATAAGACAGACGGATAAAAAAACGGTTGCTTCAACGTCGCAAAATGTTTCCCAGTGCTTTTGTCAAGTTAATAAATTCTAGGTTGCACGGTATCTAGCGTTTATTCAGTTTATTGGATTTAACAGTCTTACATTTTTATTGAAGGCAAAATATATTCTTGCAAATATTTAAGTTTTAATTTTTGATTCTCTTCTCAAACCTCCCCCAAATTCATGACCACACACCTTTCCATCTGAAGCCACACACAAGTGCTTGTTCTACACATACCTTAAATGTGTCCATAAATATGTAAGACGTCCTTTTTATTGCCCGATATCGCTATTTTTTCTACTCCACAATAGAAAACGATAAAAAGGACCAACCCGCGCACACAAAAAAAAGAAAAGAGAAAATGACTTGAAGCAAGTCAGCGCAGCCTTGTCCTTCCTTCCTTCCTCTCCCATTCCCTTATCATATCAGTGTTGCATTTTTTTGTAGAGCGTAAGCGCACATACAAGTTTGGTTAGAGCAGCAGCGCTGTGGTGGAGCTCTCGCCAACTTAAAGACTATTACAAGCTCTGGTTGCTTGTGTAATTTGAAATTTCAATTCCCAAGTCGTGCATGTGTCATTGTTATTTGTAATGCATTTTTCAGCGAGCCCCCAACCGTTCTCTTTCCAGCCAAGTCACAGAAGCTTGCTGAAACTGACAGAGATTTATATGATTCGATAAAACACAGGAGAGCCAAGCTCTTGCTACCAGAAAACGGTAACCCGAGCTAGGATTCCACTTTACCGAATTATGGACACACCAAGCATAGGAGTAGCATGCTACCCGCAACACACACACGTTTTTGCCAAAAAAAACAGAATCAGAATAATATTTTTGGGGTAAACTGAGATCTTCTCTCTTTATTCTTCAGTGATGTGATGTGGAGTGGACGAGTCTCCTAAATATTCTTCAAGTAAGGCAAGGATCACGGAAAATTTTCGTTGAAAATTGTACAAGAGCATAGTAGTGGTAGTGTGTAGGAGATGCCTCCAGCGTTGTCAGAATATAAAAGGTTGAGAGCCAGAGAAAATAAGTAATTTTACATGACAAAGTTCACATTATTGATCTCGGAGCTTGATGAAGGGAACATTTTTTTGACAGCCCGTGGCAAATGAAATGTAGCGGGGAAAATACGCGGACGATGGCAGCAGCAGCTGTGTGCTTTTTTTATATATTTTTTTTGTCTTCGGCTCTCCTCGCGAGCCGTAATAAAGAGTTTAATCATGGTAATCAAGAAAAATGATGCATGATGGTGGAAAAGGAACAAAAACATATTTTTGATTCCAAAAATATATATTTCATATAATTTCTTTAGTGTGTCCATTTATGATAAGACAAAAAACTGTGGACACACAACACTTTAAAAACACTGTGAAAATCGGGAACTACGCAGTAAGTGTTTCTTTTGAATAAAAAAAGCAATTTCACCTTGTATCCAAAAAAAATATTCCAATTTGATTAAACAGTTTTTTTATGCAAGTATTTATGCACACAAATGCTCCATAACAAGGAAGGAAGGAGCGAAAGTATAAAATGCTGGGAGCTTGCGTTTCAGAATAGAAGGCTTGAGAGAGAGAGAGAGGATTGGTGATGATGATGATGATGGTGACGGGCTCAACCGGAACTTGGAATATCAAATATATGTGATTACATATATTGAACATTAATCACTGGAAAGAGCAGGAGGAAAAGAGAAGCAATTCTCGGGAATCGATAGACGTCCTGTCGCTCGCAAAAACGTAATATTAACTTTAATAATGGTTGATGGTGGTGGTGATGGTGGGAGAGCTGTTTATTTTAGCCAGAATAAAAAAATGTTTTTCATCTTGAAAAAGAGCCATATATAAATTTATACACACACATTGACTCTCCATTTTACTAGTTTTGCAAGGAAAATACAAGAGGAAGAAAATATTACCCGTCATATTTATATGTTACCAAAAAAGCTATATAACCTATTACATATGTGTACACACACACAAGTTATTTTTTGGAGCACACACATCACATCCACAACATCCGTCCGACCATTTATTATTATTATTAGTATTATGATATAAAGTTTCCAAATGGTTGGACCTTGATTAAATTTTCTCACAAAAAAAGTAAGCAAAAACTCCCCATCCAACAGAAGAATAGTACCAATAATGATGATGATAAGGCAGAAACTTAAAAAAAAGAATGTGGACACAAGAACAGCAATACAGAAGCATATATATGTATATTTATATAGAGGGTCATATTACCTCCACAAAATTTCAGTTCCCCGCCCAACTTTTTTTTGTTTTTCTGCCTCCAGAATTTATCTACAATAGGAATAGTAGAGCAAAACCAACCACTTTTTTTCGAGTGGGTCGCCCATGCTGTGTTCAAAAATATATATACATAAGTGGAGCAACTTTGGAGGAAAAGAGAGACGCTGCTGAAGAAGAAGTTTTTTTTGGTGAGTGAGTATAGTTATCATAGTAGGAGTAGTGTTTTGAGGGAAGAGCGATAAATTTCCTCAATTGCAAGTTTACTTTTCTCTTTTTCTCCAGCAACCAACTTTTCAACATTAACTTTTTGTGGATGCATGAATGTCAGAGTGAGATGGAGATTAATTTTCATGAATACTCTGAAATTATAATGACGCATGAGACTACTACCACGACTCTCGTTCTCTCTGAGCATAGAAGAGAGAGAAGGAAGGTGGAAGAAGGAGACGTTAATAAATATAATAATAAAATGGAAAATATGTCTTCTGAGTTAGGTGTGCTCCAAAAAAATTTGTATTAGGGAATAGTGGACACAAAATTGTGTCCGTGTCTAATATAAGATGAAATGGATGTATGTATGCATGTATGTGGTACTTATCAAAAAAGTTATGGCGGCGAAAGTTTTTTGACGAGTTTTGAAAATAAATTTAGATTAGGCTTGCTCACTTGTCCAAAATATATCATGTCACAGAAATAAAAAAGGAGATGGAGAGACCGACAAAAAAGAGAGAACTGGAAAAATGTGCGCACAAAACAGAGGTTCCCATTTCCCATGAAGAAAAAGCAGGAAGGACATACTGTGTAAATGAATGGATGGGCGTAGATTCACACAATCACGTTATTTTTTCAAACAAAAAAATGCAGATTTTTCCAAATCAATAATTTTCCAAAATATTATCTAATTTCTTATCTTTTTCTGAACAAATTGCAACTTCAACGTTGAACCAATCGAAATCTGTACACCTGTAACCATTATGCCATCCAGTAGCTATACTTATGCAAAAGTGGTCGTCGAAGCCAAGCATGCTTACACAAATTATGAAATGAATGGATGGGCGTAGATTCACACAATCACGTTATTTTTTCAAACAAAAAAATGCAGATTTTTCCAAATCAATAATTTTCCAAAATCTTATCTAATTTCTTATCTTTTTCTGAACAAATTGCAACTTCAACGTTGAACCAATCGAAATCTGTATACCTGTAACCATTATGCCATCCAGTAGCTATACTTATGCAAAAGTGGTCGTCGAAGCCAAGCATGCTTACACAAATTATGGACACAACTAAAACTCCTCCAACTAAAAAATTTTAAACAATTGAGACAAAAATAATTTTTATAAAATATATATCATAAATAGCCTTCCTTCCATTCCTGATTATTATTCCTCTATCACATCACCCTTCTACAACTTGAGACCATTTTATAGAAGATTACTTCACGAGAAAGACAGATATACATAAATAGTTCTTGTGACGTCGAGAAATCTCCATTGAAAATTTTCCTGTGTCCATATATCTGTAATAATGCGATAATGTCTGAAACGTGTATAATACAAGGGAGAAGCTTGTCTTCCCCAAGAATATTTTTTTCGTTTCGCAGAAGAAAAAGAAAATTACAGGCCGCCATGGCCCTGCGACTATTAATCATGAGGGAAATGAATGGGTGCGACATGAATCCTGTAAAATATGAAGGGATATTTTATACCTCGGACAAAGCCAAGGCCTTATTTTCCTCTCTTTCTCCTCTTTTTCTGGGTAATATATGGGCGACCGTAAAGTTTAAAACATATTCCATTTATTACAAATAAGAGCATAAACCTGTCTCACTTCCCTGATAAATCTTTATTCAAAGATCGATATTCTCCTCTCCTCTCTTCTCTTCTCCATGCTCTCCTTCTTCTTCTTTCCTTGTGTGTCCATTTCACCATTTTCTAGCTTATTTTTTTTCTGGTCATAACCAAAAAAATGCACACAACATCACAAAAATACATAATCTTTTTTTTATGGAGGAGGTGCACCAAAGAAAAGGAGGAGACAATTCTTTTTCCTCCTCCAAAATTTTTTTTCCAAAATTATTCTATTTTTAAAAAATGGAAATAGAGGAAAACGAGTATTAAAAATATTGTGGAGCACATACACACAAACCACTTTTTCTTCTAAGTACGTAATGATGTTCCTCGTTGGCATTTTTTTTTTGCATTTTGCTCTTTTCTTCTCACCATTTTCCACGCGCCCAACATTACAGTTTCAACTTCACAAAAAAGGGAAGAGAAGCTGTGTGCACAAAAGGTCTCTTTTTTTCTTCTTCTTCTCCTTCCTTGTTGGCTGAACAGAAAACGACTTTTTGAGCTTGATGGAATATCGTCGTTTTGGGAAGAAGTTTCCCTTTATATTTTTAATATCACCAGTCTTATTACTCGTTCTCCTCTTCCTTACCCATGCATTTTTAGTGCGGCACCCTTATTGCTTTCTTTTTTTTGCAACACATGGAGAAAACTGTATATTATATATATATGGACACATTTTCAGCAGGGTAGATTATGTCAAGGGACCTCCTTACATACATTTACTTTCCCTTTTTAATAATATTTTCTTCTTCTTCTTCCCTAAAAAGCATGGGCATAGTAGAGAGAGAGAGGAGAGGTAGCGGCTCAATTCTTAAATTTAATTTATTTTTATGGCCAACTTCCCTCACTAAAATCTATGTGAACAGGCTCGATTTAATTTTCCAGAGGCACACTTTCGCCAGGGAAATGAGAAAAGTTTGGCATAAGTGGTTTATTGATAAAAATTATGCGAGTAATTCAACGAGACATAATGATTTACCAGGTTCAATGTATAACTTTTTTTTTGCTCCACACGTTCCCTCACAAAAAAAGGCATAACCAAGAGGAATTACTGTTTTAATAATATGTATCGTTTCTCATTCTCTTCTTCTTTCCATGTGGTGCAGCACCAGTTGGTGAAAGAAAACAAAAGAGGTTGGGGAAAAATATATTCTTCGTCTTTCCTTTTTGGAAATATTTTTTTTCGGGTGCTCCAAAAAAAATTAAGGTTGCACCACCATCACCACCATTCCACCTTTCTTTAATGAAACGGAGGCGGAGGATGAGGGGAGGAGGACCAGAACTCAGAAATGTGAGTGTGTGAGGCATGTGCACAATATGTATATANNTTCGTCTTTCCTTTTTGGAAATATTTTTTTTCGGGTGCTCCAAAAAATTAAGGTTGCACCACCACCACCATCACCACCATTCCACCTTTCTTTAATGAAACGGAGGCGGAGGATGAGGGGAGGAGGACCAGAACTCAGAAATGTGAGTGTGTGAGGCATGTGCACAATATGTATATACATATATACCCCTGTGTTCATTCATTAGCCCGAGTTTTGTGTGAAGAAAAGCAGAAAAGATAGATGGACTCAAACTTCAGATGCCAAAACACATTTATTTTGAGCGCGCGCGACGTAAATAAAAAAAGAGCCCGAAGAACAAAAAAATTACTTACATACATACATGTCAGACTCAAAAAAATTAATTAAGGAGGTGCAAAAAATATTATTATTCTTCCGCTCCGAAAAATAATCTTAAATCACAACTTTTATTCATGTAAAATAAAAGTAGAAATTTTTTGGTACTCCGATAACTAGTTTTTAGCACCATGAAAGAAAGTACCTATCACCTTATCTTGTGTGGACACAAAAAAAGAATATTCATTTTCTGAGTTCAAAAATAAAAATTTTCTTCCCGGAAGAAAAAAAAGACAAAAGAGAGAAGCCATTTTTTAGAGGTAGTTATCAGTTGGGAAACTGCGTAAATAAATTTTCTCTCTTCTCTTCAAGAAGAGGAATATTCTTCGGAGAAAAGCGACGCCATCATCATGATCACCATCACCATCATCACAGAGTAGACAACAAAAATCGATCCAATCCACTACACTCTCCTGTCTTCTTTTTTTATTTTTCCTTCCCCTTTTCTCCCTTCTGTGATATGTATGTGTGTGTGTGTGTGTGGAAACGGGAATTGGATTTGGACCAAGAAAATTTTCCAAAGGTAAAATCTCTGGTAAAGAAAGCATTGTGTGTGTTTTTTGTATACATATATCCAAGTTTTTTGGCGTATAATGATCTATAATACAATCCAGAAACGATACAGTTAGTTGTTGCGGGGCTTTAAATGTATTATCTGTGCACACACACACACACACACACCAAAGGTTACATAGATACATACCTACCTCCATGATATATCTATGAACACAAACACAACATCTATAATAAAATTTTTTTCTCTATACATTTTGCTCCTATCTTGTGCTACCATCATCACATTAGAAAGTCTTGGCACATCCTTTGTTTCCCAAATAGTTGCAATAAAATAATGTGACTTGATTTTACAAGGCTTCCACACACACACACAACTCGCACTGGCTTTATACTCTGATACACTGCGCCATTACTATTATTATTACCCAGAAAGAGCACACACAGGGGTTGTATACATACATATACATACATATATACACTGGGATAAGATGAAGAAGCCTATGTGTGTCCATAAATGTGTATATATAAAAAGGAAAGTGTGTATAGGTGCATGAATCTTTATTATTTGTGTTATCAGAGGAAAGCACGAAAGCACCTGTCTTCCCTTCCTCCACAATGCATCTATCTTGTTTCTCTCTCTTCGACTTCTTTTTATGGCAGGAGAGGAGGTGGTGGTAGTGGTGGTGAATGTTTCTTTTTTTGTTAGCTCCACATGACCATGTGCGTACATTTGATATGATTCATTTTTTTGAAAAACAAAAAAATATACTTTTTGTACGTAACTTTGTCAACGGTGAGGACCAACTTGCATGATTATCATTTTCTGTCACTTCTTTGTTTTTCTGGAGCATTGTGGTCATATTTACATGTATTATATATATTTTTGTAGTAGTTAGAGAAAATAAAAAATGGAGCAGAGTAAATATTCCTTTTTTGGCTGCTTTCTTTTATCTCTTTCCCAGGAATTTTCCCATTTCATCCTATCATGATGGTATTAAGTATAATGTGTGTATAAAATATATACGAGTAGGGAGCAAGCCACCAAGAGAGAAGATTTTTTTTTGGTCGTGTAAGTAATCAACCGAAAACCTTGAGTCTACAGACTGGAAATGATAAATCTTGGGAATTTGGATGAAAAATTGAGCACGAGACGAGAGAACGAAATCATCTTGATTAGTGTCTTTTTCCTTCTTCTTCTTCAGCTTCCAAGAAAGCAGTTCAGTTGGGCGTGATGGGCAAATTTTAAAGATAATTTTTCCCCATAAAAATATATGTACACATGCTGAGAGAAAAGATGAACACAAAAAAATCTTCATCTTTCCAGGAAACCATCATTATCATCATCCATGCTTTTATATCTGGGATGTGTTTTGTGTGATGTGTGTACAAAAAATATTTTTTGTTTCGTTTGGGTGGATGTGGACATTTTATTTTGCTACACTAATGTCATTTTTTACCACAAAGTTCAGTTCTGAACACTGCATGAGTGTCCTATTCTCCAATGTTAAGTAATATAATGACATGGTTATCATTGAAATGATAACCATATAAAAATTTCATCTTTAAAGTTCACGGGACACGGAAAGGTTGTCTGCTTTTTTCTCTCCGTAATAATCAATAATCGCTTTACCCCATCCCCACTAAATATTCTTTGTTGGATGGATGCGGGGGGCACCTGCTCCACACACCCGTGATAGGATGAAGCCAGAAAAGAATATCGATCTGGCAAGCATTCTAATTTCTCTTTTGATTTCCTCCCCTTATTTGTTCCTGGAACAAGAATACAATATACACAACGTGCCATTTTGGCTTCACAAACCATCCCCATCTACTTTATTATTTACTGAGTTGTTCAACGAGCCAACAAGAAAGAAAGAATTTATGCACGGAAACTAGAAACAAATTTATGTCGTCACAATTGATAATGTGGGAGCATGACTGATAAAAAACAAAAAAATATATTCTTTTTTTGTTGAAAGATTTACAACAAGAATGTTTTTTTGCGAGAGGAGCAAAAAACACGATAAGAGAGCATAGTACTGATAGTCAAGGTACGTGCTTGGAACAAAAATTGTAAAAAGTGTTGCTGAAGCGAGAAAAAAACACATTCCTATAAAAAAGATATTTTTTTTGGAGGAGATGAAGCCATTGTTACTTTTTTCTGGAGCTATTCAGTGAAAAAATGGTGCATTTCTAATCGCTCGAAACAAACAAAAAGTATAGTAATCATGCTTCTATTTTTTCTGGTACAAAATTACCATGATTAAATATAGTTTTTATAGGTTCATAGATAATATATATTTTTGGATACAGTTTACCATCAAGTTTTTTTGTGTGGAGGCGGATTTTTTTTGTGAGAAAGTAAAACCACTTCTGAGTGGAAAGGAAAGGTGACTTCGTTTAGTTGTTATTGATGTGCAAAACTCTTGTCGTTGAGAGAGAGAAGTGAGAAAAAAAGTTTATCTGATACTTTCTTACTTTTTTTCCTCCCGAAAAAAAAACAAAAAAAAAGTTTTCGGGCGACGAGGAAAAGTTTATACTTTTTGTTCCCAAACACGAAACATTTAGATATGAATCCTTTGACAGATAATGTTAAAAACCTGCTAACTGGATAACTACGAAATGAACAAGTTAAATTGCCTCAACACAAAAAAAAAGTTAGGGCAATCAAGCTGTCCAGATAGTTAGGTGCTATTATTTTCTACAAAAAACAAGAATTTGTTTCAGTCTTCTTTTCAAGGGACAACTTTTTTTTGGGACACAAGTTATGTTTGGAAAGACGGAAATTTTTATGAAAAGAGAATGATTTGGTCATTTACTAGCTCTGGATCTAGTGTGCAGTTTGACGTCCGGCTGAGCAAAAAGACAAACATGGGCGCGAAATATGCACACAAAAATCAGTGTGCCTTGGAAGACGCCCAAGTATTAAATATAATTTAATTACTATAAAAAGATTTTGGTATTGGATTGGGTTCTCACAGTAGTGAGAACCCAATCATCCCTACTACAACTTCATAGAAATAGAAATTTCACGATTTCATTGTCAAAAAATTTGAGTCCAATATTTTTTCCCCAATTTCGCACCTCCAAAATCCAAGAACAAAAAAACTACTAGTACTCCTTCTTCCAACTTTGTTCCCCACTGTTTTCGAGTCAGAAGGTCATGACACAATTTCTTACAAATGGTGCACCACCACACTTGCATCTCCAAAAAAGATTTTTTTTCCTTTGAAACATCTCCACATCTCTTTCTCTCTCTCGTATTCAACAAGGAAACACACACACACAAACACACACAAAGACTTAACCTCCTTTCCCACCACCACCAAAAGAGGAAACCCCTTTTTCTCTCAAAAAAATATTTCATACATTTTCCCTCGACAAGATTCAGGTCGTCGTTCTTTTTTATTTCAGAGTCAAGTTCAAGATCCTCCTTGAGTAACTTCTGTGAAAGACTTGAAGTTTTCTTTTTTCCCATGCACCACTCACTTCTCTCTTATTTTTTTTCCCGCACACACACACACACAAGTATCTCTTTTTTTCTTCCTGTGAGCGTTTTCTCTCTCTTTCTCTACACAAAAGAGGGAGAAAGCGTGAGCGAGAGAAAGAGAAAATGTGAGTGCATCGTCATGCCACACAATATGCTCGTCTTTTCCTAGTAGTCCCTTCCTAACTTTTTCTTTCTGGATGTGTGTGCAAAAAAAGAAGAATAGTGGTGGTGGAGACGCTTCACCTAAAAAAATATATAGTCGAGAATGAGACGGCGAAAACGAGAATGAGGAGGCTTTTCATAATAATAGTTATAGTAATAGTAGTCATTCTACAGGAGTCCTATCTTACCCGAAAAAAGATGGAGAAAAAAAGTTACCACAGTTTTTTTGTGTGCAGTGCAGCCGTCGCAGACACACACACCGATAACCATAAGTATTTTCACTCCCAACAAAAACCGTGACTGTGTGACTAGTCAGTTGCAGAGAGAAGAAAAAAAACTTCCATAATATTTTTGTGTCCATATATATGTAGAGAGCCTGGAACATGGAGGAGAAATTTTTTTTCTGATAGATGTTTTTTTAGTAACAAGTGAAAGCATGCATTCTCGCTTCTTTCTTTTTTTGAAGATGGAGAAAAAAAGTTACCAGTTTTTTGTGTGTGCAGTGCAGCCGTCGCACACACACACACCGATAACCAAGTATTTTCACTCCCAACAAAAACCGTGACTGTGACTAGTCAGTTGCAGAGAGAAGAAGAAAAAAAACTTCCATAATATTTTTGTGTCCATATATATGTGGAGAGCCTGGAACATGGAGGAGAAAATTTTTTTCTGATAGATGTTTTTTTAGTAACAAGTGAAAGCATGCATTCTCGCTTCTTTCTTTTTTTGGCTCCGGTTCGTGAAGAACAGCATTTGAAGAGAAGCCTTCTTTTATTTTCTAGAGTTTTTTATTCCTTTTCAACAACACAGACCACACAAGAAGAAAAAGAGAAAAAAACTACTGGGAAACAAGTGGGAAATGATGATGGTGGCACGGAAATACCTACATTCCTTTTTAGGCTGCCTTTTTTTAAAAAAGGTCTACTACACACTTCTCTTATCCGATAAGTGAAAGGAGGGAAACTCTTTGAAAAAAAGAGTAGCAATTGGGAAGCTCCACTTGGATAAATGGAGACTTAGAGTAAGATTAAAAGAATGGAGGTCCTACAAACCTAGTCTTGCTCGGCTTCTTCCTCTCTCTTTCTTTTTTCCTGTCTTATTTACAAATGTGTCCATAAATAGGTGATAATATAAGCACATGGATTTTTGAAAGGTTGATAAATGCGATGCATTCAATAATTATTTCACATTTTAGGAATATCCGGAAACGAGGGTCTTATCAAATCACAACTCGTCATTTCACAACTTCCTATTATCCATCCTCGGTACCTTCATAGCACTAAATTACGCTGAAATGGGAGAATTAGGGTTAAGGGCGTTAATACATAGCGACAGACACAACAACATTGAAGTCAAAACGAGAAAGATCCCTGAAATAAAAAAACTATTTCTGCACTCATACATCCATAACATATATATTGTATTTACCTCCATTAATGCACACACGCACACACAAAACTCTACTATATACATATATATATATACAATCCAAATGGAATCAGATGGAGTCTGGAGTTTAGCGACTCACTCGAGAAAAAAAAAGAATAAAAGAGAAACTTTTTTCTCTCGCTTTCAGTCTTTAAGTACTTTTGCTCTTATGGATGCATTTTTTTCTGGAGCAAGAATGAACCACCGGCAAGAAAAAAAACCTTTCACGTCTTCATATCTTCGAGAACTCTTGGAGAAGAAAAAACATATAATACGGATACACTAGAAGACAAGCCTTTTTTATTTCTGAGAGAGAGTAACACAAAGGCTTAAGAATAAAGAAGTCTCTCTGGAAAGAAGAAAAAAAGTTGAAGTAAACTGATATTATGTCAGTCTGCTGACTGGTGTTATGTGTGTCTGTGTGCAAAACTTAGTACAAGGCTTCCTCCCAAAAACTTCAACGCCAAACATGCTTCTCTTCCTTTTTTATGGAGGCATTCCTTCTGAGTGGACGTATAATCGTAGTAAATACCTATATTTTTTTCTTTTGGGAAAGCATGTCTTCACAAAAAAATCTAGTGTGGAGGATAGCAAGTTTCATTTTCTCGTCTATGCAACTTGAGATATGAAAGGAGAGAAGAAGAAGACCCCTGTGTGTCTCTCTCTTCTTCTTCTTTCTGGCTCCTTTTTATTTATGCACACACACATACACATATATGATGATGGTAAACCGGGACGACGTAATGTGTTAATTTGGGTGTTTCATCTACAAAAAATATATAGATCACCTTTGCAATTTTGCAACTTATGAATACATTTTGTCGAGCATAAGAAATACTTGCGTTTCACCTAATAGATTTTTTGTGTGGAATATCTACTCCTCCAAAAACTGTTGTATCTACTTATTTGTTTATTTCGGAAAAGAGTTCAAACTATTTTTTTATACAATTGCAATATATATCCTCAAAAATGTGATACAGTTCTCTCTCGTCTTTATATTATGGTGCAGCCGGTATATTTTTTGTACATTGTGTTGCACACAGACAACCCTGAGCCTTTTCTGACTTTGATACTCGTGTGTTTACCTCACTCAACAAGATACTTAGGAGAAGAAAAAAAGCTGGTGTGTGTGTGCACCAGAAAAAAGGGAAGCGTGGTTGTGCTCCAACATAAGATCGTGAGTCAGCAGCAGCAGCAGTAGAACCACCACCAACAACTCGGTAGACACACAGACACAAAGAGGAATTTTCTGGCAACAGACGAAACTATCTTTTCCTAAGTTTTTTTTTCTCAGAGAAATGTGAGTAATATCTGAGAAGATGAGAAGGCTCTAGCTTTTTTTGTTTGGTGGTTTTTTTTGTGTCTCGAGCCGTGAGCGAATGTGTCTGTGAGAGAGTTTTTTTTCGAGAGAGTTGTATAAGTTGGGGAGAAGGAACGCAGACATGAATAAAACTTGAAAAAAGGAAAGAGATACTTGTGTGCATTTTCTTTGAGAAGACGAAGAAGAAGAAGAAAAAACAACCTTGTCCTAGGTTATGATCCATATATCCATATATATGTATACATGTTTACTTTTCATAGGAAACACGCACACACACACACTCACAAAAACAGAGTCAAGTCATCATCCAGGTCGTGCTTTTTTATTATATTTTTTGCTACTCTTTTTTTGAAGATGAGAGCGTGAAGTATTATTGTTGTGAATGGAAATGGAACTCTTTTTTCTTGTTTTTTTATCTGGAAAAAAAGTTTTTTTGTGCTCCATTTATTTGTCCTATCTTTTTTATTTGTATTATTGTCTTGTTTGTGTGGTGATGAGACTCTTGAAAAGGAGTTGAATAGAGAAAGATTTTTTTCTTTTTATTGATAAGCACAATGGGAAACGGGTTTGATGAGCTGGAAAATTCTTCTTTTGTTTGAAGACACAAAAAAGTGAACTGTATTCATTTGCTCATTCTGTCATTATCTGAATTATGCTCGTTTTGATAAGACGTTCTTTCCAGAGGAATTAGTGAACAAATTTTTTTATTGTTATGTGCATAATTAGAAAATTTTTTGAGAAGAGAGAGAATTATGAAGAAATAGAAAAGGAATTCCTCTCTCCCAACAATTTTTTAAAGGGTAAAAAGGTTGTAAAAAAGTTTTGAAACAATTACGACCAACATCCCAAGTCCTTATTTTTTTCACAAATTTACAGTTTAATTTTCATCCGCGAAGTGTCGAAAAAATATGTTGTTTTTTTATCCATAAAACATACGGAAGAAAATAGTTCTTTGAATGTGCATAAATATTATATGTACACGTTATACCTACAGAATATATGGACACAGACATGAGTTGGAGCAAGCATTGAAGCATTCTCGTAATATTTTTCTTTTCTTTTTCATACATAAAAAGTCAAATAGACACTGTGAATATTTTTTTTGTTCTCGCACATAAAAAGAATGATTGCTCTGTTCCTTCTTTTTTTTCACTTCAGAGCTGTAGAAGAAAAAAAAGAAGATCCATAACGTCATGAAAACTGTAATCCGTAATTCCGCGAGAAGTATTAAAAACTTGGTGAAATTGCTTCACAGCAGTAGAGCAAAGGCATTCTCCAATCTATTTTCTGTGCAAAAAGAAAAAAAAAACGACCAAAAAAGGGGAAAAATTTCTCCGCTTGAATGAATTTATTTACAACATTTCACATTCCATTGCGAAAGCACTGAAAGACGCAGAAGGAAAAAAACGGAGGAATTACTTAACAGCTGAATGCTTCAAAATGTGTACATGCTCCACTAGATTCTTTTTTTTCTTCATTGCTTCCTCTCCCAAAAAATATATTTAAAAAAATGACTGCAAACTTGGGAGTCGTTTTTTCTATCGTGCACCACACAAGAAAAGAAGGAAAAAAAGAATTTTTTTGTGGCATGTCGTTTTCTTCTTCTTTTCGTTTCCTTTCCTTTTTTGATGAAAAATATATACAAGATGACGCATAGCATTTGAATGCTATTTCTGTTCAGATGTTTTTATGGCTTCAAATGGAGAAAATGTCATTCCGTATCACAAGTCATTTCATGAGTCACGCCATCTTTCCCTGAAGCTGGGAACATGTGTGTGTGATGCATAAATGAAATATAAAGGATGCAGCCCGTCGGAGTAGTGCCATTTCAAGATAACACCACGTTATACAACATTGAACATTGTAAGTGCATCAACATTCGCCCCTGAAAACTATTACATTTATGTGACATGGCCATACATACACATATCATTTTATTGTATGATAACATGGAACAAAATTGTTTTTTTTGCACACGTTGGGGGTCAAGCAAAACGCTAAAACTTTGAACATAAAGTCTGCTAAATATATGCCCACACAATTCCAGGAATGATGGTGGCAACTGACACCAGCAAAAAATATTGCTATTTTTGGAGCATCCCATGCCTTTGACATGTTTAGAGGCTTGTATAATATGTAATATGTTGAGGGAAAAAACTTTTTTCTCTGTGTTTTCGTAATAATTTATGAGTAAATGCACGTCGTCGTCGTAATAACGTCAAAAAATTCATTTATTGTTTGGAGAAATAGCCAAAGTGGAAAATATGAGATAGCCACGAAAATGTATAAAATAGTTTATGCGACAACATCCCCGGTGCTTTCATTTTTTTGGATGCTCCTGTAGATATTTTGGTATTTAGCCAAGCACAGAAGAGAACAGAGGAAGAAGTGGAGGAAGTACGGACAACGCACAAAATATTATTTTTGATAATAAAATATTACGGAAAACAGAAAAAAATAGTGAACTTCATGGGCTTCCCGTTATACTTTTCGAATAATTGATCCTTTAAATATTTCATACAGGATAAATGTGTCCATAAAATTGTACAAGGCTGAGTTCTTTATATTTCTTGTTGCAACAAGGTTTTCTCGCACATGGTCTCTCAAATAAAACTGATAAGCTATTAATTTACCACTGACCAAGGAGACGTTCTTCTAACATAAAAAATACAATGTAGCAGATGTGCGCATAAATAGTCTACAGTGTAAAAAATCTTTTGTTCCAGAACGACACATTATGATCACAATGACTTAATGAAGCAAAACAAATAAATATGACACGCTGTGATTCACCATTGGACATGGGAATTAAATAAGAATTATTTTTTAAAATGAATCATATAAATCCACGGGGAAACATTAATCGGGTTCTATTAATTTAATATTTTAGATTTTTAATCTACAAAATCGAGAATGCCAAAAATAAAACAAACCGCGTCAAATAAGTTTGTGTTCAATCAGTTTTGGTTGTTTAAAAATGATGGGAATTATGATGGATTTCGACGACAAAAATTTAAAGTCTTAAAAATACAATAGGGAATTCTTCAAAAGATTATTCAAAAGATAATTCAAAAGATTCAAAAGATATTCCTCAAAAGAAAAGGTTTATTAGTTTTCGGGAATATTTTACAAGGTTGAAGATAGAGATGCGTGAAGTTATCAGTTACAAAATTTGAAAAGATTTCAAGAGGAAAGCATCGCAACAAAACTCAGTTTAATCTCTTATCAACACAGATCACATAAAACAATCCTGATTGTTTTATTCACAGTTTACAAAAATTTGAAAAGATTTCAAGAGGAAAGCATCGCAACAAAACTCAGTTTAATCTCTTATCAACACAGATCACATAAAACAATCCTGATTGTTTTATTCACTTCTTGCCAATTTTTTTCTCACGGAAGCCACCGAAGAAAAAATTCGTGCATTCAAATTTCTTGAGCAAGACAAAAAGGTCAAAGTTACATTGGCTCATTATTATTATTAGAATGGTGGAGGGATTTAAAATTGTGAAACATGTGCACTTGAATGTTATCCTGACAGAAGGAATTGTTTAAGAGGAAACTACTCCTTTATTGTCTCTTTTTTAGTTTTGGTGAATAGCGACGAGCATTTATTATTCCTGTCCTTTTTTGGGTCCTTTTTTCTCCACCTCGTTGAATCCAAATGAATTCTGGTGACTGAATGGAAAATGGTGGTAGTGGTGGTAGCACAGACTGGCTTCACACAGAGGACTATCATTTTCTGTCTTTTAAATGAATGTGTACAATGTCATGCATAATAAGTTAGTTGTGCTTCTTGCTCCTCATCTCTCTCACTTCTTCCTTTTATTTCTGCTGAGCACACACACATTTATGCACACAGTTTCATACATTAATATGCTCCGGAGACCCAATTTATTTTTTTCTATACAGAAAAGGAAGCTGAGAGGAGGATGAAATGAAGAAAAAGGAAAAAAGCTGCTCACAAACACACCAGCAGCGCTCTCTTGTCGCGGTGCTCACAAGAGACAAAAAAGACAAAATTACAAAATGGCCGAGCGCACTTCCCCGTTCATAATGAATGGAATGAAATTGAAATTAAAATTAAACTAAGGCAAGCATTCATTCTCTCAAGGAGGAATGCACACATAAACTTTATACACCATAGCATCCGTTCAAAAAACCCAACATCTACGTATATGCGGAGATGGAAATATACGCATGAAAATGATTATCGTCGTCATCATGACTCTCCAAGCATGAAACACAAATGATAATGCCTTCTGCATCCAATTCCACAATAATATTATGATTATTATTTTTGGAAAAATTCTCCACAAAATATAGACACATCCTTTTTTATCTCTACCAATCGTCTACTATTTTCTCTAGTGTGTGTGCACATTTTAAGATAAACGGAGATAAACTACGCAATAATAATAATCGCACTAAAAAACAAAAAACATCCCTCCAACACATGCTTATCGAGCAAAAGTTTTGTTATGACGCGCGCAAACAATGATGATGATGATTTTATGCATAAAACAATTTTTTCAAATTAAAGACAGAAAGCAACTCCAAATCTCAAAATGCAAGCGCGCACTGCGCCCACAAAAAAATATTTTTTTTACATCATCAGCATTTCGACTTCAACCTCGAAAGGATCACATGATCGTGTGATCACTCTTGAGCACATATCTCTTCGGGTTATGTATTATTTTTTTGTTGGTGCTCAGATGAGAGAGAGCGAAGCAATAACGGGGAACAATAATGGTCTGCTGGGTGTTAAAACTGAATTTGCATTCTCCACAAACCTCATTTGCATTTTTGTCGGAGAAAAAAAGGTTGATCATCATCATCATAGTAGAGCTCGTGGCTCTGCTCAGGATGATGATCAAGATGAGAGAAGAGAAAGTGGATGGCTGGGTGGTGGAGATAGTCTCGTTCTTTCTTGTTATTCCATTTCTTCCTCGTTTTCATTTTCGAGTTATTTTCCAACAGACATGTTCGTTTTTATAAAAGCATTAACATTTTATTTTTGGAAGTGGAACTAATCGCCAAGAAATTATTGTATTAATGGAAGGGAATAAGAAAAATTACTAAAATATTCTCCAGAACAAAAGAATATTTTCCGCACAAAATTATAAGTGCAACATTGACGATGACAGAATTAATAATTCTGAGAAATATGTGAGAGCGTTAAATATTTTGGTCGACTTCTTCGGTAGAGTTAAGCGCAAAAATTGTAAATTCCTACGTGTTCAAATGAGTTTCACGCATTTTAGATAGTTCTTGGCGATATCAGTTTTACTTCTAGCAATATTACTAATCCAAATGCAACCATGATCTCGTCAATCGATCCCTACAATGTTAAGGACGCAGAAGAATCTATAAAGAAATGATCCGGAACATGTTTTTCTTTTCTGTGTCGGAATCCTACTTANAGAAGAATCTATAAAGAAAAAATCCGGAACATGTTTTTCTTTTCTGTGTTGGAATCCTACTTATTCAAATCCTTCACTGCAACAAAGTTGAAATTTGTCAGGTCTCCCCATATTTTTGGTAGCAGTTGTTCATATGTGTGTAGTGCACATCCATATTACACACGATAAGCTGAAGCAGCAGCCATAGAAAATTATTTGATTCTAGTAAAAAAAAGGAAAAACTGGTTTCCTAAAATAATAATACATTTTACCTCACTCTTCTTCCGTCTCTTATTTTTGTGTGCATAAATATCCTGGCTAGAAAACTCCTGCCATATATAACGAAGTTGAAATGATAATTAAAATTTCCTTCAAACTAGAAAGTAATTAGTGGCCATTCTTTTGTAATTACATCTTTTCGAACTTTCCTCTTTTTCATCTTCAACAAATAATTCATCGGGAAAAAGGGCTCAGCAGCGCAGCAGCAGCAGCGAAAACTCCGGAGCTTCTTGTTATTACCCGCGCCACTAGCACCAAACCAAATAACCCAACGTTTTTCCTTCCTTTCTCCTACTTTCGAATTATTTTGGACAGAGAAAACCATCCTCGGCTTTATGTATGAATGTTAATTGAAGTTCAGGAAGGAACAAGAAAGTGGTTGGATATCTAAACAGCATCATCTATATGGGCACACACATATATATGAACACAAGTATAAAAGACTTTACATTATGATTCTACAGAAAATTGTTCATCGTTCTCATCTGAGCAGCAGCAGCAGGAGAGAGGTAGTAGCAGCACCGGCTCTCTTCTCCCTTTTTCATATTTCCCTTCACCATTTACAATCACCTTTATATTTTTGGTGGTGCTGCAGACAAGAATTTTTTTTCTCTCAACTTGTATGTGTGTTTTGGAGGAAAGTGCAAAACTTTCCCGATACTTACATACTTTGGCCGTTAGCAGTGCTCATTTAAAGCTGCGTTATTACCTAGAATAATTTATAATATATTGATAAAACTCTCTGCTTCTGTTTTTTTGGTGCGCAGAGCAGCAGCAAAAAATATTTTTATTTTTCAAACTTTTTCCATAGGATTTACAACTTTTTGTACAGTTTTCAAAATGGAAGCCAGTACACATTTATGTGTGGGCATAGATGAAGGACACCAAATTGGGAAAGTTGAGGAGAAGAAGAAGAGTCCAAAAAATATATATTTTGTACATTCATACCAATAAACTTTTTTTTGCTCTGTAATGCTTGTACAAAATGCTCCATAAATATAAGAAATGTGGAGCTATATATTTTTTGGTGCAAAAATATTATACATATTCAAAACCAGGAACTATCTAGATTCCTTCTTTTTTTTCTGCAGAAAAAAAGTAGTAAAAAATTTGTTTTGGGAAAAACAAGGCGTAATAATAATGGCACCACCACTGCACACAATTTTTTTTGTTTTGCGAGAGAGAGAGGGTATGTGTGTGAGAGAGAGTGTGATTGTGTACAACACGAAGAAATATTATAACATGAGTTACTTTCCCAATGTGAAGTGGAAGTCCAAGTTAATGCCCAGAGTATTATCAGAAGAGCTATGTAAAATATTGCGAAACTTTGCCCATAATTTTATTTAATTTTCAACAGTCTTCTCATCAGACTTTTTTTTTCTAAAAAAAAGTTCACTTTACACATGAACGTCGTCGTGTGGGCTCACAAGTTAGAATAACGATTGCCAAGAAGCAAGCCTGGTGGAGTGTTTGTTGTTGTCGTCTCCCTAAAAAACATTCTTTTTTGGAGCAAAAAACTGTTGTTCTTTTACCTTTTGATTTTTTTTCTGAAGGAGGAAGCAAAGCAGAGCAATTCTTGCTGGGACATTTTATTTTTTGGTGGAAGGTGGTGGCTGCTGCTTGGTGTGGCCCAAAAAAAATTGCAAAAGAAAAGATTTTAATATGGTTTCTTCAGAAAATGGAACAATTTTGAAAACGAAACTTTACTTGTTTTATTAATGCCATTTTCTTTATGATGACTACACGCTCGGGTATAAATTGCTCAGAAAAAGGCGAACTCACTATTATCTTGGGAAAGTGAGACTAATTTATGGATTGATTATCTTCTTTCTTCCAGCTTTATGGAGCTGGAAACAAGTTTTTTAAAAATATATTTTTGAGGGAAACTTCTCTGCTATCCGATCACAAGAGTAATAAAATATTCCTCTTTTTCTCCTATGAATAATGATTTTGAGATGCGCGTTCCTCCAGAATAAAAAAATAAATGACCTCAGCTACACGACATTTTGATTAAAAGCATCTCCCTTTCTCCAGAAATAAATGGTATCACATTATGGACACACCGCACCCTCAAAATAATATAATATATTTTTTTCAAAAACTATATATTTCCTATTTTCTTTAGTCATTTTCATGCAACAAAAAATAAGCTTGTCCATTTCCCTTCATCTGTTCCACTACAACTCAACTTTATATTTTTCTGAAGAAGCATTCTTTTTTTCGCGAGGGAAAGACTAGATTATTTAGTTAAGATCCAGTGAGCGTACATTTATGTGAGCTTCCTGACATAACTTCTAATTGCTCCATCACTACTACTCTTTTAATGTATTTTCCAATGGGAGTCCACCACCATCAAATATAGTTTTTTTGGTCAGAACCAAAAAACCACCAATCTTTTTTTTCTGGTTATTATTACATCCAAAAATAAAATTCTAAGGTCCATCTTATCTGTGGTCCATTTCACTACATCCAAGCTCCAAAAAGTATGTAGTAGCGTAATAAAAAAAGGAAAAGGGGCTTCATATGAGTATACACACATACACACACGTAAAATTGAGAAATAAAATTTTTTTATAAAAAAACAAGGAAGAAGAAGCTGAGCACAAGCAGCACGAGAAAGAGAAAAAAACAGCCATTTGGTGCAGAGTGGCTCACTGCGCGAGACAACAATAATAAGAGGAAGATGATGACGATGGGTTTTTGGAGGAAAAAAGATGTGCAATAAAAAGCATTCCGCTGCTACACATATCTAAAACTTTTATGTGCTTCAAATACCAAAATGACGAGAAAAACTGCAGGAAAGAAAATGAACGGAATGGTGATGCTGATGACGATGATGATGATAACCATAGAATGAAAAAAGGGGAGAACAAGTAAGCAAGCAATGGTTTGAGTGGATGCACACGAGTAGACTAAGGAGAACAGGGCAAGTTGATACTCTCTCTCTCTGGAAAATATCCTGGAAAAGGAGGAAAAGACTCGGGACGCCCTCTGCGTGTCCTTTCTGGGACAACGATAACGATACTCCCACACAAGTCTCGAGGTAAAACAAGTTACCACTGAAGGCCGCCAGAAGACTGGAGGTGCTGCGCTCCGGAAAATGGAGTGTTCACAAATGTTCAGAATGTGAGTGAGTGAGTATATCTTGAGTGAATTCGCTCAAAATGTATGTTTTCTGCCATTTTATAAATTTTTAGAAAGGTTATTATGTAAATTTTTGTTACAAATTGGTACACTTCATCTGTCTGAAATAAAATGGCGTAAATGCCACCGGGTTATTTTTTAGTGGCGTCAAAGTTTGTAAAAGTATTATTCAAGTGGACACTCCAACTAAAATGAAAGAGCTCTTAAAAATGAATTGAGTAAGTATAAAATTTAAAAAAAAAATTACGCAACTTCCCAAGAAGGATACATTTTTTACTCTTTCGGGCATTGCCTTTTCGTGGTGGAACAAATGACCCAAGAGATGTGAGCGAACCGTTTGTATTCTATTTTTAAAATGGAATGTTGCACACATCCTGGGCTCCACTACTGACTCAATTTCAATTTTGAAATGTGTAAGCATTGCACATTGCTACCTTTTCTTTTGATATATGAAACATATCAGAGAAAAAAA
>JAHZNF010002066.1:0-23669 GCA_027744215.1 Troglopedetes dispersus
GCATTTTTTTCCAGGTGTGGAAAAAATCAATCGTTTTCTCCTTTCCATTGCTGAACACGGCATAATTAACCGTTCATCCACACCCATAATTACGGGAGTGATACACTAATGAATTGGTAATGATGTTTTACTATGAGTCGGATTTACACGAGCATTCCGGGTCTGCAGAATCGGCATTATAATGCATTTTGCTGCTGACTGATGATGTCAGCAGTCAAATCAGAAAAGTCGTCGTAAATATATATATTTTTTTGAATCATAAAGGAACGAGTTTATTGTGATTGATCTACCTCATAATAGTATATGTACCAGTGGAGCATGTGGACGCTTGCTTATATTAGATTTTACGACTTACTCATGCGGATGAATCATATAATTTTGCATGGCATCCAAGCGGAATGCGGAAATCAGTGCACAAACGTTTCTTGAGAGGAAACTACGTATCTTAATCTTTTAATTTAGAAAAGTATAGTGGACACAGAACAGAATGTGTGCGATTATTATTTTAAGTACAAGATTTCAATTCGGGCACTGATATATTTAGAGCCAACCTGTCAGCATAATATAAATTTACTCGCTAGTTTATATGCACATGGTTGTTCATGCAGCATAATTCACGCAGCGCACCGTGGACTTATGAAAATGATTTTCTAAAAAAATTGTATATATTTTTTTATATTCTCTTGTTTCAATGGACGTATATCTGATAAATCGGAAAACTAGATCGAAAAGCTGCACACTACAAGGAACGCAAGACGGTAATGCGTAAGTTATGTACGGTGGGCGTACGTGCCAAAAGTCCACATTTTTCTTGTTCAAGAATGTGCCTCAGAGCGTGTGCCTGTGTAAATATAAATCGTTTGTTTTAATGAATGAGTATAATGAAAAATATAAAGGGAGCTTTTTGAAGGGAGCTTTGGTGCAAAAAACTGATTCCAGTTTGAAACGGAAGAAACTTGTAAAATGCAAAATACAGCGAGTTGTTAGTTCCCTACTACCACAAATACCTACATTTTATTCATATTATGTATGTAAGCAATAATCAGTGTAGATTTATATTCCTAAAAGATATTTTGTATAAAAAAAACTTTAGATCTTTTTGACAAGAAAGTTTCACCTTTATCTGATTTCTTTAAATTTTTCCTATTGCCGGACGTTACGTATTATTTATCATTATCGCTTAAGCTAATAAACATTAAAAGGCTTACATTACAAATCATGCCTAATTCTTTGCTGCTATTATTTTGCCTCCACCATATTTTTACGAGTTAGTTCCTAGATTCTTATCACAACTATGAAATTGCAGAGAGTGGGCGCACAAGGGGCAGGCGCACTTTTTGGGCACCACACCGCTTCGTTTATTTGTTTCACTCGTAAAATTGTGTTGATCTTTCACACAGAAGCGAAAATATTTACGTATGTATACCCATTTTTGGTAGAAACCATGTTAGTATTCTCAAAGCATTTTTTTCCATTAATCAAGAAATACAAGATTATTCAATTCGCGTTGTTGTTGTTGAAAAATCTGTATTAGTAGTGTATTTGAAAAAAATAGGTTTGCTTTTTTTAAATAATCATTATTCTTATTATCATTATTACCGCCTTACTAATTTGTATCTATTGTTGGTCAGCTGTTGAAAGATTGCAAAGAAATAGAATTATTTATTTATGAAAACAGAAACAGGATTTTATTCAGAATACATGAGTTTTTTTCTTCATTCCGTTGCGATGCACCCAACTAAACAACCGAAGGAAATGAAAGTGTACTCTTGCGAGAAGCAGCGATAAATCTAACTCTTGAATGATATGATTACAGACATCATTTAAAGATTGATCTTTCATGTACATATTCCACACATCACTTTACCTTCTGTAAACACACAGTCCGTAATGTTTTCCATTTTAAGTTTTCGTCAATGGAAACTTAGCGCTAAGTCAATGCTGGTAATCTAATTTCCGACTTGAATTTTCATAAAGAAAAGAACCGTAAAAATAATTACACACTCACGTTTCCACCCTGAAAAACGTTTAGTCCCAGCCGCCTCGGATTTTTGCGGAGGATTTCTTTAAAAAAAAATTGGATACAAAGCAAAATGCGTATAAAATGAATGAGCAAACATGTTCTTTTTTTTGCGGAGGAAGTCGCTCGGTTGGTGCAATCCACCAATAGGATTTCATAAACATGTACAGATACATATTTCATGTCGCTTGAAGGCTCCCATTTTGGCGAGCACTAACATCTTCGTTCCATCTTGATAGGGTATTATTTCTCTCCCGCATCTGGTGTACACTTCGCCGCTCCTTTAATTTCTTCTTTCCTTTTTTGTAATGGGCTGACTCAGTTCGTTTCTTGTTCCACTCACGGGAGAATAATGTAGGTAAAGCTGAAGAAACCCGAATTTTGTAGGGGAAACGAATTATGTTTCGAGCTGGTGCCCTCAAACAGATGGTGCAAACCTGTTTTATTATTATATTACATTATTATGATTATTAGTGTTCCTTTGTTCTTCTTTGTTTTTTTCTTCTTCTCCCTTTGAGAAAGCTGAAATGGAGTGGTGTGCGAAGAAAGACACGAAAGAGAGGTGTATTTCGACTTGTTCCCTGTAAAAGTACGTACTTACATTTTTATTACTCCCCGCTGCTCTCTAATCTGGCTCAGGGTGGTTTTTTTTCTCTTTCGAAAAAAACGACAAAAACTTTTACATCCGTATACCTCATTTTTTTTCGTTGTAAAAATGACGCGGCGAAATTCTCCACGTAAAAGTGGCATTGTCAATAATACCAGAGAGGAAATAAAATCTGTATGTCGCTTTTGGGTAAAAATTTGTTTGCGGTAATTTTTTGACTATGGTGGCATTTTATTCTTCGTAAATGAAGTCGTGTCAACTCCAACAACCTGTTTTATTGTTTCCTGTACTTTTACGAGCAGAGTCGGAAATTCCCGTGAAAAAAAAACTAGCTCAAGAGCATCCACGCTTTAGCATGAATTATTACAAACACAGTAGATTTCGGCATTGACATGCTTGATTAAGCTGAGCGTTAACTTACCTTTTATTATGATTTGGCAAGTCATCCGGCAAAACGAATCAAATTGCTCATTTGATAATTAAATTGTAAATTTGAGTTTCTTGTTGATTTAAAAAAAAAGAACGTTTCTACACTTGCTGACCTTGTCTCACAGTTGCTCGCGTGGTAATCCACACCACTGAACTAATGACGGTTGTGAGCTCATTGACTACTACAGCCGATATCTCGCCTTCGTGCGGGTTAAGCAGAGGCAGAAAACCTGAAAAGTGGATTATTATTTCTGTATTTTAAAAAAAATCATGACTACTTAAATAGAGAAACCAGTAAGATTCCCTCGCTGTAACATTGCGCTTACTAGGTTACCAATTTCATTCCATCATCATCCATCCACATTCCCCACTATGCGTGTATATCTGTCGTCTACTCACGACGATCAACGAATCTCTGGTGGTTGTTTTCTATATTGCATGTTGGCTTGAAAGAAAAACCTGCTTCGGAATACAACATTTTCTAGTTTCTGCAGTTTGGGACGGTCGACCGAGCACATTAAGTCGAATCACGTCGAACCCACAGAGGTCTGAAAAATGACCAACATACATAATATTCCTAGCACCACTACCAACTAACTAATCATTTGTGCACACATATGTTTTTTTACACCATTACATATCTGCCAAAGAAGGATGGCAGTCTGTTGGCCAAAAGCTCAGCCGCAAGAGCTGAGATTTTCCATTATTATCATTTTATCATCATTATTGCATTCAGTTCGAGAACAAAATTTTTTGGCTGGTATCCTGTTGCTGTAGACAGGGATGTATGTGGTGGCAATAATGGTAGTACAGAGATTGTTTCATTTTTTTGGGGGAATTGGTGCAACTTCCTCTATGGCGAAAAAAAACCCTCATCAAACTTTATGCAAGTCCGCTACATTTCACACTGAAAGTTAAGGAGTTGCATCGCGTGTTTCGCAGATTATTGGAAAGGATAGATAGGACACAAAAAATATGCGTTGGGTGTAGTTTAGTTTTTTATTATAATTTTTTTTTAAAAAAAGAGTACACAATGAAAGTGGACGGATGGACGACGGGACTCGGCATTAAGAAACGAAATGAAAATGAAGCGAGAGAGAAAAAAAGGAAGGCATTAAAAATGAACGCATTCTGTCTGCAAAACTTTTTCGTATTTATAACCATGTAACTGTATAATCACATGTATAACGCTTATGATAAAAAAAGAGGTCAAAGAATGGGAATTACATTCTGCTCTTGTGTTGTGCTCGGATTAGTACGTTGTTAAAAGTGTTTCTTTTACTCAAGACGGTTTCACTCATTTACTCTATATGCAATAATATATTAACCTTAAATGAATATACTCCAAGTATAAATGAATGTAAAAGGTGAAGGCAAACCTTATACCTTGTAACTTCTCAAGAGAACCCAGAAATTGTATTTTGTTTTACTTTATATTTTTTGTGTTTTTAATTTTAAAGTACATTCAGCATTTCAGTTCAATTACCTACTTTCCTTCCAAGTACCTTGGTTAGTTAGTGGAAAACTGTGTGCAAAAATGGTCATAAGCGAAAATTTGAAATTCTTAGTTTTTCCTGTCGTCTGTTCAGTATAACTATAAGCATAATATGAAGCAAAAATCCTTTTGTTTCAGTTGTTATGTTTTCAATGCTTCTCCAAACGTGTGGCTATGTACCTCAAGTAAGTCTAGCCGCAGTCCTGTCCGCCAATTCATCACTGAATAAGTTTAATGTTCAGAGTGTGGAGTTGGCCAACAGAAATTGCATATTCCGTTGCAGCAACAATAATCACTCGTAATAATAATAATCGTCATCATGGTAATCCCTAATGCCGTAATATCCTCAGAGAGAGCACAAGATTGAACTGCATTGAATTGCCAGCGTTACAAGTGATTTCATAATTTTTGAAAAAAAAAATTACAAGTCCGATTTGATAAATTTTGAGAGGAGTGGAGTGCATAATGTGCGTTTGAAAGTGCTCATAATCACTGCACAAACTTGAGCCCATCCACGCACACGTGAGATTTTGTCCATTTGACAAAAAAATCTGAGCACAATTTTCTCGACGGGATGACGGTGGTGTGTCGAGTAAAGGATGAATGGGATGTCCTACTTGTTTGAAAAAATGTGTACAATGTCACATTATTTAAAAAAACACTGAGCTTGTGAGTGTGTGTCGATGTGGGCGTGTGTTTAGCAATAACAGTGTCATTTTTTCATTAGTATGCGCCATCTGAAAATTGAGATTTGAAAAGATTTGTTTCCAAAAGAAACAATGACTTTTTAATATGATTATTTATTCCTGTTTTATTATTTCGACATTCTTTTCTGAGTCAGTTGAGATAGCTGATATCATATTTAGGCTCACATTCGCTGATAAAAATGGAAATGTAAATTATGCATTGGAAGGTGTTGTCACCGCATATTAATGCGCACATGGTGTCATTTCAAAGGTATATAAATATAAAGGTGAATAAAAATAGATTTTCAAAGGGCAACTCCAAAGGTTGAATAACTTTTTAAAAAACACTGAAGAAAACGTAGCCGCGCAGTCTCTCATGATTGTTATCGCTGAATATCGTTAATGCCTTCAAAACATTTTACTGTGTCCTGTAACAACGTGAATATGGACACGGCATGGATTTTAAATTGGGCTTCCTTCCTTATCGTCAACTGTATACTGCATTATCGGAGGTAGTACAAAAAAACAGAGATTTTTGCAATTTGGAATACGTTTTTTTGGCTTCAGCTTTAGACCGATCAGTTACATAAATTGTAATCTGTTCATTCCACCATACTAGTCCCCTTATCTATTTGTTAGGGAAAAAGGAATGATAATATATTTGAGCATATATTCAGCGTAAAACAGTAATCAGTAAAAAAAATTGTTGCTACACAGGTAATAAAGATTGGAGGCTGAGATACTCCAACAAATAATATATATCCAAATTATATTTCCTTTCCGCACAGAGGAAACGAAACAAAAAAGAGTACAGTAAATGTGCTCAAGATCCATTTTCTTCTGTGCTACTTTATTGATATCCATGTTTTGAACGATTACAATTTATTATTATCAAGGAACAGGGAACCTGTGCCACCATGAAGATCTTTATCACTGCTTCCATATGTAGTATTTTTGCAACGATTTTCACAAGGCAAGATAACTACCTCCCTCCACCATAACACCACTTCTGCAATCACGGTTGAGTAAGACCACCAAAAATTTTGTGAACAGTTCGCCTCTGAAAAAGAAGTTATCAATGCTAGCCCAACTATTTACAATCACGTATCATTTATTTATGAAAACAATAATTAACACATAAATCTTTCTACGCGCATTATTTTTACTACTCACTGGTTACATTCATTTCATTGTATCCGGCGACTGACTGCAGCGTGTCGTGGTCGCACCAGAAATCTCCATTCCGTCGTAATCCCTCTGTTCAATTCGACACGCATCACAGGTGGCAAAAGTGGGGGATACCGAAGGAAAGGTTTCAGTGAGCAAAAAAAGTATTCTTTGTCAGGTCACATACTTATCTTTCGTTTTCATTTTCAATTTTCAACGGCCATAATAATAATAACACACGCGTAATGATAATTGTTGTTCTTGTGCATTACCACACACTCCTTCCACAACTCCAATTACAATTAGGTACCACCACGTAGATGCATGTCTGAAAATGTTTCGCAGTTTCTAAGCTGGTGAGCAGTAATCTCTGTAAGGTAATGCATCAACTCACTGACAAAAAAAAACCAGTGCGTGCCTGCGTACCTGTTCTCTCCTCAGTCATAACGGACCTGTGTTCGTCTTGTCAGAAAACGTTAAGATCCATTCAGAACGTAGTCACCAATTGCATTCTTGTTGCAACAATCATTCCACTACTGCTGCTCCCTGGCTGGCAAAGAAAAATGGGTAAATAGTGAGTTGTTGTTGTTGTTGTTGCACCAAGATAACATGTTCACTAGGATAGTCTCTACACAAAGGAAAAAAAATAAGGCAGGAGTCGCTGAACATAATTTTTGCTCTCTTTCTGACAAATCAGGTTATTACGAAGCTCTGAGCAAATCATTTTCTTGTAGAGAGTGAGTCTTGCTAGTTCTTCGGCAAACCTTTGCTAAGGAAACTATTTTTGCTATCCTTATCATCTTTACCTCTCAGAAAAAAAAATATCTAATGGAATGAGCTCTGATTTCTCATGCTTGACATGCCGTTTACCGACCTCTGAGTTGCCACAGGATTGATAATGTGGTTTGTGAATGAATGACTCCCCGAGATATTCTCACTCCCATCCAATCACATACAATTTTTAATGACTGAATTGCCAACTCTCCAATGACTTAATTGAAAGAAAAAAAAACTGGCAAAATAAATTGTGGATTCGCGTAGGGTTTGGCCGGTTCATCAATGCTCAGGCAAGAGCAGAGCCAACTTTTATTACTGCTTTCTACACTTTGATTAATCTTATTTTTCAACCTGCTGACGACTGGTTCTGTTTAATAAAGTATTTATGATTCAAATTATCATTTTTTCCTTGCACTGCTTCTTCAGCACTCACGCATAACATTATTACAACTATTTACATTCCGCACGCACGATTTGTATTATCTCTTCAATTAATTAGTTTTTTTTCAGTGGGCTGGGTCTACTTCTCTGACAAGCAAAGCAAAGATATTTTTTTCTGAAAAGGAAAGGGAAAAGAATTTAACCTAATTAGTTATTTAGATTGGTTATAGTTCTACTGAAATGTTCATCACTTTAAATCACTTAATGCATACATTGAAATTGCAGCTACTATGATGGAAAAAGTTGAAAATTAGCAAATCACTTGAGAGTAACAAATTTATTGATATTCGTTATAATAATTTATAGAGATAGGATAGCACCTGCGGACAAAAAAAAACTTTTGCATGTCGATAATTTTGTTTTAAAAACTCAAGTCAATCCCCTTTACTGTTTGTGCGTGTAAAAGTGCGTGGTAGTGGCTTCATGAGTGCACAAAATTATGCGTAAATTATTAACTTGAAAATTGCAGTGCAAGAACAAAAAAAGCTTATATCTTCTCAAGTCAACCAAACACGCAGCTTGTTTCCATCAATTTTTATGAGTAAACTTGGTTGAACTTGTTCGAGACAGAATTTTTTTTTCAGGAGGGCATGCACATCAACTTGCATATATGCTCACATCTACATAGTCAGAGCCATTATTGCGATTACATAGTGTGTTCTTATTATTTTTTGAATGAAGTATTCTTTGCTCCTACACAATCCCAACAAAACGAGTAAAAAAAACACAATGCGTATAGCAAGTAGCGTTTTAGCAGTGTCAGTGTGCGCACATCAACATGGGTAGGCTAATAAAAACAGCTAAATAATAATTATGCATATACATATCATCACCAGCGAGCACACCATGAGGATCATTATCATCACTCAGATGTAGAAATGTATATGGTTACATATGATGATTATAATACGTAGTTAGTCAAACATAAGTATAAGGTTGTATACAATAAATTGTAATCATTACTGCACACAATTTTTTTTGTTTTTAGCTGGCTCTTTTTTTATTTATCTCATTCACTTCGCCGCTGACTGAGTGGCTGACTGGATCAGTAGAATTTTTTTACCAAAATTTCTTGAGGCTATTATGTTGTTTGTAGCAGGTTACTAGAATTGTAGAATGTAATAATCATTATCAATTATCATCATCATAACACTGTCATGCATCTAGCCGATGTCCGTAATTACCAGGATTGGGTGAAATCCTTTCTCGTGCAACAGGTGCCATAACGTAGGTAGGCTGTATAGTTGTCAGGATCCACAACGAAATCTGGGGCTTCTCGCAAAAAAAACATTGAATCATTTGTTTTCTCTCGATTTAGAAAAAAAAGAAAAAAAAAAGAATCCATGAATGCATCAAAGAGCACCTGACATTACTTTTGCTAGAAATAACATTATTGATAAATGGAACACGATTTGTTTTTGAGATATGATAGTTTTTCGCATGCTAACAGGTGATTTCAGGTTTGTATAATAATGTGAGATGTTGGACTAGGAATGGATACCACTTTCCCCTGATTTTTATATGGGTATTTTGCATATACACGTATTAAGCGCTTATTGTGCATGCTTATCAACTTCTTCATCCTTCATTATTCCGTGGTAATAATAGCACACAAACACAATAAGTGTTCAAAGAAGAGTCAGGGAACTCTTGAGGAGACGGGCAGATCGCGAGATAATGGAACAATGAAATACGTACATTACACATGTCAATAATAATTGTTTGTGATTTTTATGGCATCTTTTTTTAAAAAACGCATGCATATCTCCCAAGCAAATCTATTCATTCAGAGAACAAAAGCCATGTGCACCTTCAAAGGTATTACGACTGTAATTCTTGTTAATGATGATGTTGTCGTGTTGGGGACTGACATAATAATAAAATAGTACGTGGGTAATTGCAATTTTTAATGGTAATAAACCCGACGCATCTCTGCACTCATTTTCATTCTCTTCCAAGTGTTTAACAAGTGTCTCTTCTATGTTGTAGTGATGATAGGCTCAAATACCCCTTTTTTCTCTTTTCTGTCTTTTCGCTAATCCATAAAAATCTCATCTGAGTGTGATTTATTGACATATTTTACCCTTCGAAAGGAAAAGCGAACTTTATGACTTTTTCTAATGTGTGAAATTTTAAATTAAGGAGATGAAATGGGTCGTCTCCTATATACACCTCTACAATGGGATAGGCGATAAAAAACTGTGCGACTAGTAGGACTTCAGCCATGTGTTTGTATGTTTTATGCTCTCTCTATCTCTCGCAGTCATTGGATACTCCTCCTCCACCTCTTTCGTTGCTCACCCAAATTCAAGTGGAGTGTCCATCATTGATTTTTATTGTTCTTTATTGAGCGAGTCACCTTGAGCGACTCCATCGGCAACATGTGAAGACCCTTAAGGAACCGAAATAACAAATTTTCGTCAAAGCTCAAGTTTGTGTCTCTGTGACTTGATTTACTTTCACGATGAAAGGGATAAATCAATTTTTGTGAAGAAACCATACAATCCTGCCACTTTTTAATGACCTGTCCTGTGTTTTCAGCAAGGATGTAGTATTCAGGCATGTTACGGCCACGCAGATGACGATAACTATGTCTGATGACGGCGGCAATAAAATGTGGTTACACGAATTTAAGTAGGTACAATATTATACGACCCAGCATTCTTCAATCTTATTTTGTCTATATTTATAAAGTTCCTCATGATAAAAAAAACTTCATCAACGAGTGAGTATGTTTAGTATGTCAACCAGTCTGGTGCGCAACCTTCAAGTGAGTGAATTGTTGACAGTGTAACGAGAAGAAATGAAATTGTATTGGATTGGGACTCGGCGCGCGAGAGTCAAGTAATTTTCATTGTTAACTTGTATACCTAACTTACCACCAACTTGAGCCGATAGCTCGGACCTCCCTGCAGTACTTACGCACGTGGCTCATAATATATTTTTTTCACTGAATAATTTTTGGTTTTTTGAGGAGGCTACATAATATGTATGCAAAATATGTTTTAGGTACAGCTTCATCTACAAAAAATGTTTCCGTGACACATGGTTGTGCGTGAGCTTGAATTTTTATGTAATCTTTGGGAACAGCGAACGGGCAGAGGTTTACGTCCTTTTTTGGTCTCATGATGTAAAAAAAGGGGAAGTGGTAATACGTTTACATTTTTTTCTCCAAATTTGTGTGCGTAAAAATCGGGAAAATATTTTGTTCCCTTCCCGGATGACAGACAAGCTATCAGCCTCGAACTCTTATTATTTCTCACCGTGATTCTATTTTTATGTGGTGGATTTTTTTGCATTGAAACTGTCCATGCTGTGTTGGCAATCCATCACTGCAAGAAATACGAGTCGTTTTAAAAATAAAACGCAGTGCGTGGAAAATCGCTCCGACAAGTTGTTCTCTGAACATTTACGTGAAGACTTTGTGCCGTTTTCTGACATTCTTGAGTATTCATATTTTTTACTTTGTGGGATCGATAGACCATCATCGGTTAAAATGATGAATGGCACGTTACACAAAACTTTTTCTCCGTCGACAACGTCATTAAAAAATCGTGCACTCGGGATGTTCAAATGTCTTGCAAGGTTTTTTATTATTTTATTCTGCTTTTATTTTTAATGTCATCTTGCATGTTTCGTTGTCGAAGGGAGCGTTCCACTTGACTTATGGATCTGTTACTACGGAGCATCCTCTAAAATTCATATTTTACGAGTTTCATTTTTTAGAAGGAAAACACATTTTTTTGCTAATAGAAATCGTGAATTGCCATATTATAATTCTCTCTTCACTCATCATGATTCGATGACCGTGACGAAAATAGTTCCGATCTGAAAAAATGTAAATACCAAAGTGCTTTTATTTACGAGTCTAGCAAGCTCAATCCCTGCTGATGTGATACAAAAGAGCCAAGGTAACGGCAACAAACCAAAATCAGCAAAACTCAACTACACGACCATAACTGCGATTCTGATGACGATGAGGATGAAGGCCTTTTCCCCATAGTCATGTATCATCATCAGGGCTAGCTCCGCTTTAAGCGATAAAAGGCTTACCTCATTTTTTTCCCTCTCACTCTGATTTTTTTTTTGTATCATTGGAATGATATGATTTTTTGTTTCATTTTGACTAAAATTTATTGATATTGACAAGAGCAGCGAGTTTTGTCGCAACTGCGCGGGTTTTATAATCGACAGTCTTCCATACTCTTTCGTGCCAAATTTTTACGATTTTCAAATTGTTGTATATCCTCTTCCCAAAAAGTATCCTTCGTATTTTTTTCAAAGATAACACATGCAAAGTTAATTAATTATATATACATGGAAAGAAACCATCCTGCGTTTAAGAAAAAACCTCTCTCTTTCTAAAAAAAATTTGAGATAAAGTAAGATACAAGGCGCATTATTTGCATGGTCGTCCCTGAAACTACATAATCGCCAGAAAACTGTGAGTGAGCGGGCAAGCCATGCGTTCTGACTTACTTTAACTATCTTTTCTTTTCTAACAAAAAATGCGCCTAGCTAACTGTTCAACCCATCTTAATCAATATTATCGTATGCGGTGCCATGCTTTATACTGAACATTCCACCGTTGCCACCACCTCCGAATACGAAGAAAAAGCCAGGGAACGTGAGGTGGTTGGTGGAGAGATATGGTACAGCGTTGAAGTATGTAAAATACTACACCACCACGCAGATATGAAAAATGAAGGTGTTCTGTTCTGATCTGAAAGCAGCTCAGAACAAAGTTGAACTATATGCTCACATTCAATGAGCTGTACGGCTTCATAAAATCCATGGTATTATCCCTTGAGTTTACCTTCTTTTTTTGTTTAAATAATATTCATGCCACCGTTCCACGGATGGACGGGCAATGAAAGAAGCAGAGCAAGGAGAGACGAGCGTAGAATATACGCTAATAATTTCTGCTCAAAAGCAGATATCTACTAGCACAGTGGTTTTTCTTCTTTTCATGGTGATATGATGATGAGCATGATAGTGCGGTGGTGGTGGTGATGGTGGGAACGAAACCAGCCAACAACGATCCGACCCACCGACCGACCGAAGCTTGGCAGACATATCATCCTACTAAAAAAAGCTCATTTTCATCCATTTCTTCAAGGTGTACTTCGGTGGCAAGCTCGATGCGCGGTGGAAAAAAAAGAATATTTACATTTTTTCCCTATATTTGCTTTTACCAAAAAAAATCAGACGGAGTAGCGAAGGTGGTTTGGTAGTGTAGTTTGGGATGATATTAGGATCAAGGGAAACCCGGAGGGGGATTTTTGGCGTTTCAATGGTGGATTGTCCCTCTTTTGAAATTTTCTTTTAT
This sequence comes from Troglopedetes dispersus, assembly GCA_027744215.1. Classification (NCBI taxonomy): domain Eukaryota; kingdom Metazoa; phylum Arthropoda; class Collembola; order Entomobryomorpha; family Paronellidae; genus Troglopedetes; species Troglopedetes dispersus. The sequence goes on from JAHZNF010002066.1 coordinate 12,952, forward strand.
CCTCTCCCTCTCCGTCTCTCATATCTTTGCACACAGCAAAAAAAGGTGAGATGGATGGATTGCCGTTTCTGTGTGACTGAATTTCATCATCATCGTCCCAGCCGCTTCGTCGTTGGAAGAAAAATTTGTGTGTGTAAATAAATACGGAGCGTATATAATATCACGTGTATGTGTAACACAGGTAATATTCCTTGCGTGTGCGTTTTTTGCTACCTGTACGTGTACCACGTTATGTATGCGATGATGGAGACGAGGTATAAGAAAGGTGGAAAGATGACGCCTCCCGGGTCTTCTCTTCATTTTTTTTCTTCACACAATCTTCCTAACAAGCATCGCATACAAAAATATACATCGGGGTCTCTTTTCCCTGTTTCCAGCCGTCTTGTATTACCTGTTGCTGTTGTGATGATGATCATCAGACCAACCTGCACAGTGTAGTAGCGTAGTCGTGCATTCATGGTTTTTTTTTAGTAATCTACGGACGGAGGAGTCGGGTAGCAGTTGGCCATCATGCAGGAACAGGAAAAAATATAAGCCATGGAAAAAACATCACATAAAAGCATTTTAGACAAACACGGGGAAAAAAATCGAGGGGAAGAAAATTACATACAAAATATCACAATGTTCTTTATCCGATGGTATTCTTCTCAAAGGAAAAAAAAACACTGTGATGTGTTGTTCTTATTGGATCATGATTATGAGCTACGATGTACTTTCCCATCACGGATTCCAGCATGATTACGAATAAGCACGTTTTTTATTATTCCCATTCCCATTATTGTGTGCATGCAGGAGGGAATGAATTCGTTCAGGAACTGAACGCTGAGCAATTCGGGGATTCATGTTAAGAAAAAATTGTGAATAATCGTTTGGATGCAGAATATTTGTGGAGTGATTTTCCATTTAAAAATATTTTTTTAAGTAAAAAATGTACCAATTCGCTCTTGGCTCGCCGGATCCATATTTTCTATAAAAAATCTTTCCCAATTTCACAATCCATGTTTGGAACTTAAAACAAACGATAATATTAGCAATTATGTTGGCTAATCACAAAAAAAGTAGATTTTTTCCCCGAATATGAGCAAATCCCTGTTGTGGACTAGCTATGCCATGATTAATTCAACTGAAGAAAAAGAGAAATCAGAAGTGATCAGCTCAGAGAGGCTCACAGGGTTGAATTTGAGAAACCCACCGAATCGTATTGAGCTCATCGACACGGATATGTGAGTAGACAAATGTGTGTTCATGCCCGTCATCTTAATATCAGTTCATGCATGCAACGTACAAAAAATACGTTCTCATGTGACGTGGTGGTGGATCCTCTCTACCTTCCCTGCGTTTTTTTCTTCTTCCTTTTTAGAGACTTCTGCTGTGAAACCCTTGAGCGAAGCGGTTTTTTAGCGACACAACAGGAGGAGAAAAGATTAGACTCGAAAAAAAAAATGAAGAAAGGGAGGAGGAGGAATTTTACACTGCTTCAAGAAGGAGACGGGGGTACACAGCACAAACTTGAAATTTTTAAAAAACTATATATGTAGTGTACTTTGATACCACTGCTTGCTGGTGCTGGTTTTTCCCCCGTTTAATATTTTCTTTTTTAAATAAAAGTGCATAACAGGTTATCAGCGTGGTAGACAAGGGAGAATTTTTTTTCTCTTGTTCAAGCTCTTTTCTAGGTTAGCTGACTTACCTGACAGGATGTTTCAACCGATTCTTTCTTCTCGCACACTTATTTACGAATGAGCGACTTAAGTTACTAAATGAACGAAAAAAAAGTTTTTGTGGTGGCTTTTTTTATTAGTACAAAAAGAATCATCATCGTCTCGTGGTCAACGTCTACTTTACTGTTTGTAGTTCGCTTTTTTTTAAGACCCGGCAGGCAGCTTGCTCACCTCCTTCCATATTTTGAAATTGCTGGTTTTTTTTTTCTGTCTCTCTCTCTCACCCTTTGCATGCCTTCGTGAAAATAAAGGAATATAAAAAGGAATTCGTGCAGTTTCAGATAGAAAAATAATAATGCCAAGAAGCACCACGGGCAGACACGGTGTGTTGTTTTCTAAATATTATGGATGTGTAGGAAGGCTGGTTTTGCTCCGAAGCATGAAACTTTTTTTTTGACAACCCTGTTTCCTCTGTCCACCTGCTGCTCCGCCTGCTAAAACGTGTGTCTGTCGCTGTATTTTTTTTGATCTGGTATACCAACACTGCCAGGATTGATGTTGATAAATGGTTTTTTGGAAATGAGTGATTCCTAAATGCAACCTTGAAATTTTTTAGTATCACTCTAAAAAAAACTTGGCATTTCTCGGGTGCTGAAAATGAAACCAAATTTGGTACAATAAACAGAACCAAATTCGTGACTACCAAGCCAGTTTAGAGTTTATTCTGGAACGAACGACAGAAATGTGACCAGACAAGGGCGGCTGATTGCTCCAGTCGTTAAAAAAAAGTGGTAAAAATTGAATACGTGCCAGTAGCGCACTTTTTACTCACAGATTTCACGGTATTGAGTTCTCAAGATATAAAAAAATATATTCTCGTGTCTAATAATACATGCACATATAAAAAGTCTACACCCATTCATGTGGCCACATACGTCTCCGATTTCACTTTGGGTTTTTTATTCGCACTTCACCCTGCTCAGTTGCGACGAAGGACTGAAAAAGGGAGTCCGACAACTACGAAACAGTAAGTAGCACATAAATCATGAATATGAGAGAGGCAAGAGATTGTGCATAACGAAGATTTGTCAGGTTGGCATGGCGTAACAATTGAATTACTCACTTTCATCTTCCGAGACAACAACTTCATATGTATAAGTAATATCAGAGTACAAAAGGAGTACGTTGCGATATGATTGTTGTTACCACCACCACCACTGTCGAGTCTGCTTACCTTGTGCGAAAGATTTAATGGCGCGAGCCCTCGTAAAAAGTGACTTTTACACTGATCTCTTCATTGTCTTGTAAATATTCGTACTTGACTCGACGTCACTTCACTTCTTAACTTTTGCCATTTCTTGTTTCATATGAAACACTTCACATGAAGAAAATAATTTTTTGCACCTAGGATTCCGTTCCCCAATTTTTAGAATGATATTTGCGAGAAATGTATGGGAGTCGAGTTGTTTAAATAATGGTAATTTCATGTGAAAAGAGGAAAGCAATATGCTTTTGTATTTTTTTGTTGATGACGACCATGGAAAAAACGAGAATTGAAAAGAGGTGTTGCTCGCCGACTGGATTGTGAAAACTCACCTATGTGATGAGTAATTGGTGACCAGGTAGAACCATGTGAAACAATGCATATATGACAAAGCAAGTGGGAGCAATTTTCTATGGAGCTGCTAGAATCAAGAGTGTTTACCTGCAAAAAAAGTGGTAAAAAAACCTCGTTTGTGCATAACTTTGTAAGAAACTTTTGCACACACACGGCAGCACAGTAACCTAATTTATAATTGCTTGCTGCAACACACCACAACACACAAGGTAACTGCACCGTGTTTCGTACATACGTACAGCAACCATATAATTTTTTGGGCATTTCGCCAGTGGAGCAGCAGCAATTTTGATGCTGCTGATGATGATAAGGACGACGAGTACCAGTCATTTCTATACTACACGATATTATTTTATTTCTCGGCAAAATGAAACATATGTATGTATTTACCTGCAACCAAAATCCGGTTTTCTCTAGCAAAAAAAAACGAAGTGAGTAGGTGATACGGAACTAGTATTTACTGTGATGACTAAAAGGAAGACTTCACATATTATCATGTGTGTGCCAGAATCAGATTTTTTTATTATTATTCCGAACGAAAAAGTAAGTTGTCCCTCGACATGTTCCAAATAAGAGGCTGACTTGATTACATGCATTTTTCTCTCGCTTCATAGATATGCTTCTATCAATATGTTTTTTCTTGTTTGAATCAAACCTGCACGACTTTTAGCGTGAATGCGAAGCTGAACACCCACACCCAAAAATTACCTGTAGAATGCTTGCTTAATCACACGCAGCTCAGGAAAGCTAAAAATGATTTTCAAGAGAAACATCAGCATTATCTTTACCCGAGAAATTTTACACAAAGTTGCAAAGTGGTACAAAGACAAAAAAGCACAAAATTTCTTCGCAATCACAGTATTGAGTGAGGAGAATGGATTTCCCTGTTTTAATATTTCTTTTGTTCACGATAGTGCTATTGCAGCAGACTATTATTGCGACACTTTTCACATCCGTATCGTGCATGCATGCATGCAGGATGCCTTCTGAGAAACAATCCTCATTTGTGTGACAATAGAACTTTTCGATCTTACCTTATCTGCCCTGGCTCACGTGAAGAATACCGAATTTATGCTTCGGTACTTCTCTCCTTCTTACTTCGCATATACCCTGCGGCACAATATTTCCCTATACTTTGTATTTTTTATGGACTTCGTATCTTTTATGTCTCGTAGGATGCCATGCCGCTCGTCTATGTATGTACACCGTGAAAAATTAGCCTTGTCTTCACCACCTAACCTTTTGCAATATGATTGCATGCTTTCCCACTCTTATTTTTTTTGTGCCAAATCTTTGCCGAGGGAATCATGATTTTTTTTTGTGGTGGTGATGATGGCAGTGATGACGAAGCGGGCAATTTCTACAGAACAACCATGAAAAAGTGCATGACGGCCGTTTCGAAATATTTGCACGAACCATGCAGTCAAGTCAAACCTCCCCAACTTTCCATTTATGTAAGTAGGCACAACACTCTAATACTTAACGACAACACCAGAAATACGTTTTGGACTATCATCAAGTCCTTTTCGTATTAAAGGCAACTGCCGACCAGCGGATGGTCACAAAAATGGTGTCTGCTCTACCATATCATCATGCAAGAAATTAATATAATTTTGCAGGGAACAGCATGCCATGGAATATAGTTTATACATGCTGAGCCCCTGAGGAGTCATCGTGTCTCATTTAGATCTCCTGTTTTCTTCCAAATTCTCAAGAGCTCCTCATCACTCGCTCTTCCATCTTTTCTTGGAATATTGAACACGAACCATAAATACAAGTGCTTGACCATCTAAATATAGAGTAAACTCAGAGAACCAAGTGAGAGGAAAGATATTTTTTTTGGTCATGTTACTTCACATTCAAGACAAAAGTTATTCCTCATAATTTTTCTTTGATCTCAGTCGTGAATACTGTCATCCGCTTTTTTTAGTTTCTTCAGCTTGGCTTTATTGTATAAGCACTCCCTTCTGCACGGCGAAGGACCTTCTTCTCTCAAACATCCTTGGTTGATTGATATATGCCAGCAGTATTTCACTTGCATTTTGTGCGAATCACTCATGTACCCGTTTCTCTGTTTTTTTTGTCCTGTGATGGTTTCAGGGGTGTCATTTTTTTCTTTAAGAAGATTATACACGTAAAATAAATAATACTCTTCTGTTCGAACAATCGGATAGCTCAGATGAATATAATGTTGCGAGCCCCGCGCTGTAAAAAAAGGAGTTGCCGCTGCCTCTCTCTCTCTCTCATTTCTTGTTATATCCATTTAACAATCAACATTTGTCCATGGGATGTCGAAAGAAGGGCATGCTTATTATTAATATATATAGAAAGAGAGTTTGCATGGTTACTTTGCGAAAAAAGCCAGGGGCAGACAAGCACACATAAAAAATACGAAGTCAGCAATGCTCACGATAGTGGTACAGATTTTTTTTTATATCGAACATGTTATAATAATGATCGTGGCGAACAGAATACAACGAAAAAGAGAGAAACTGGGTGATTTACCATCATCAGTGAACGAAACCAGCGAACCACCATTATCATGATCGCAATGAACATGATTCAAACTTGAAAAGTCAGCAGGCAAGCTACAAAAATTCTGAACAAAAATCAAGTACACACATACATACATAGATATATTTTTTTCCTTCATAGTAGAAGAATCATCATGGTGGTTTTCTTTTTTGGTGAAGTCAACTGGCAAAACGGGGTGAGTCAAGTGAAGAAATAAATAAAAGGAACGACAAAATGCGAAAGAAAGAGCCTCTAGCAAAAGGCAAAGCTATCACAAGGGAATATAATACATAGTATAATAATATTTTTTTTCAGAATCACAAACCAGGGGCTGCCCTGAAATGGGTAATTGCGAAATCCTTTGGTCATTATTATCACAAGACATTATCATCATGGTGATCCCTCCTCAGCTGAAAAAATTGAGCTAGCATAAGGTTTTCAAGAGGAAAAGCGCAAGTTATAGGAACACCGCATATGTTTCATGACAGTGCCTACAATACAATGTTTTTTTTATCAAGTCCGTCTTGTCCCCGTGCAATAAGTGCTCTCATGTTTTAAAACGTGTGTGTGTGTGCCAACGAAACTTCGTGGCAATGGCTACTTTATATTCTCTCAGGGAATAAGTGAATGTGTTTTTATTTTCTTGAGACTTAATGCTGTATCTGTATTCTCTGTGATGATGATGATGATGATGATGGTAATAATGAGGATTCGCTTCTCCTTAAAAAATCAGTTAGCTTTACATTGTTGCCTGCGTTTTTTTGTTGCAATTTTCGCATGTGTGTGAGTTAGGAAAGCGACAGTGAGTGGGAAGTTGGTTGAAGCGACAACCTTGTGTCTCCTTATATTCCTTCTGTAGCTCAGTCAGTCACTCAGCCAGTCTTGTTGCCTGTGCATTGTATAATGATGATGATAATAATAGTGAATGACGGCAGTGGTTGCTGCTGATGATGATGACGATGATGATAAAAACGACGAAGACAATGTAGCAGAGTATGTTATATAGGCACTGTGTTTTGTTTGGACGTGCACGCATGCTTTTAAAAAACTTCATTTTGTGTGTTCCTTTCTGCTGATTCGTTTTTTTTGCATCTTGGCGAAACCTTCCTTCCACCATGATCCTCGGCACCGACACATTCACTCAGAATTGCAAAATGCCATCATGTCAGTTTAAAAAGACTGGGCAATGTTGGTGTGTGCAATGAAGAAACCATGTTTCGTGTGCACACATTCTTTTGCACGTTGTAAGGTCCTTTGCTGTGTTGTTGTACTCACTCGAACATACTCGGCTGATGTATTTATGTGAGAGGTTTCCCATTGTTGAACGGATTTGGCCTTAATCATGTCACACAATGTCCTTAATTTTCTCGGTCTCCTTCTTTTTATGATCCTTATCGCCACCAACACACACACACACCACCACCACCACCACTTTCAGTTAGGTTAGAACGTTTTTTTATTTCAAATTTTTGGCAGTGCCTTTATAATGTATGTAATAATTTTTTTAAAGTGGCATTTTTTCACAGAGCTCTCTGTAAATGTCCTTATGCCATGCACATTATGTGTGGAGACATTGTTAAATGTTGAAAAAACCGAAAGGTGGAGTCATCCAACAATGCAATAAAAAAATTGGGAACTCTTCCCTCAGTTGTGTGTAATTTTTTTTCATATTTATTTCTCTCTGCGAAATGTCTGCTTCAACCACACTTCCGCTGTTATTATACAAATTGCACATACACACACAGACAATGATAGTAATAATAATGGTGGAGCAAAAAACTCCACGATAATGGTAGTAATACAAAAAGGAGAAAAAGAGAAATTGCAAAAAAAAAAACAGACGGAGGGAAACATTTTACAAGCTTTATATAAGTTATATCGGGTAAGCTAAAATATTGTGCGTATAACCATAAAAAGTAAAGAAATTAAAGGAAACTGGCTTTACCACTATTAAATTTTCTACAATTTTGCTACAATCCTTGAAACAAAAAATATACGAAAACGCCTCATTGTACATTGTATACTGTGCATATGTACATCTCGGAACTATTTAAAAAGTGAAGAAGAGAGAAAAGCACGGGTAAATAGAAGCGTAAAAACGCAGCAGAAAGCCACAGGTGGCTTCTTCCCTTATCATGCATAAAACCAAGAAGAGAACAGGATGAAAGCCAGATTTTTGCTATATGAGCCTCCTCCTCCTTCTCCTCGTCATTATCATTTACTGTATTGCAACAGTGTTTGTAGAAATGCACGCTAATGGTTTATCATGACATCACTATTCAATTTATACGTATCGGTGTCGTGCCTTCTGGTCTCTATTTTGTTACATTTGCTGTACTCACTTGTTTAGTCACTTTTCTCAGGTGTATCCTTTGTGTTCACTACATCAACTACGTAGTTTAGATAAGGGGATCCGAACGTTTTTTAAGGGGCGTCCTTCAATGAGAAATGCAGAGACTTTAATTGTTTCTCTTTTTAGCAGTATTTATTATCCTTTAAAAGGGACTTTTTGGTAAAAAAAGAAGAAAGGAAAATCCACCATTCAAAGACTCGCACCACTCTGTCATTATCTTTTCAGGGCGTTTTTCGCAGCCGTCCGTCATCACATCTATCTAAACTGTTGCTTGCAAAAGTCCGATGGGATTATTTAAATGTGTGCCAGAGGAGTAGTGGTGGCGGTACACCTTGATTTCTGAAGAAACAGTTACTGCTAAAATGACACTTACCCGTTTGCTACACAAGATAACTATAATGAAAAAAAAACAGTTCCCTTGAGCCTAATGAGCAGACTTGGCTGTTTTTCGTGGTGGTGGGACTCTGTACTGCTGCTGCAATTGCAGAAAAGAAAAAAAATGCGTGGTCGCACTTACAAAACTTAGGTACAAGACTACATGCCATTTTATCCAAGGGAAATGTAGGTATTATCATTTTAAAAGAAGTTTTTGAAGGATTAATCTCTGTCTGTACATACAGAGTTGTTGCACAGAATACCTGTTCGCAGTATCTGCCTACATACCTGCCAAAAAATTTCTTATTTTATTCCTCCCAAGAAAAAAAGAGACATATTTACCCAGTGAACACATGGAAGAGGCAGTGAAGCAGACAGTCAATCAGTTCACTAGTGCGTTCTGCGAGGATGTAAACACAAACAGAAAAAAAACGGGCAAATGGACATTACAAGCAAGTGAGNAAAAAAAATCCCACTGATTCATTCATTCTCTCCCATCATCATCATCAGCAACAGCAGCAACGGCATCGTTTTCATCATCAACAATAACAAAGTCTCCTTTTCTTTTTATATTATTTTTCTTAATTCACTTTTCCAACTTACCATCATTTTCAGCTTAGTTGACTGGCCAAGGTTGATCTGAGCACGACGAGGTATAAGAATGTTTTTTATTTTTATTATTATCTCGTTCGATGCTGTTACGTTCCTTCGCTCTCTTGTATAATCATTATAATAATAAAAAGTGTAGTACGCATGTGTACATTCTCATATTATTATTATCATCATCATTATTATTATAGAATGCGTAGAGTATGTAAGAATTCGACCATGTATTTTATTGCTGCGTATTTTTTATACATGCCAAGAATTATGTCGTTATGAACCGTGCCTATCATCAAGCCAATGTTGAGGACTTTGTGTTTTGAATAGACGGTGCAGGCCAGGAGTAAGTGACATGCTACAAATTTAGTGTTTATAAATTTAGAACCAGGAATGGCAAAAAAAGAGAATAGTAAAAAATATATAATATTGTAGGTTATATTATGGTAGTAAATGGGAAGTATATTATTATTGTTACGAGCGACACGCGTCATAAAAGTGATCTTGTACAAAAGGCTACTTTTTTATACGACTGCATATCACGAAAAAATAAAATAAACCTCCCGTGTCCTTTTTTCCTTCCTTCCGTTTCCTACGCACATAACTCATTATTTTTTTTCTGCAAAATCAGCAAAAAAAATAACATGAAATGGGGAAATGTGTGTACTTGAACGGAAATATTATCCACAGGTTTATTAGTATCATTAGTTTGGAGGAATTTACAAAAAGGGATTTATAAATACTGCTCCAACTTTTACCAACTCGTTCTACTACACGCTCGGTGGTAAAGTTAATAACATAATTTGACGAAACCAGTCAGCACAACTGAAAATGTAAAGGGTAATGCAAAAGAGAGAAAAAAATTGTATGGTTTTGTGGGCAAAAGTTGACTTGATTAGTGTACTTACTCTGATGGTAAAGAACTCTTGTTGTTGTCTGCTATCATGACACACATTTTTTTTGCTGTTTTGCAACCAGTAAGTCAGTGAGAAAAAAGCATACAAAGATTATAGAACTGCATCTTGCTCACTCAACTCCAAGAAAGAAACGGAACGCAGAAGAAAAAGCCTGATCCACCACTTCTTCTAGCAACAAATCAGGAGGAACGAAAATCAAGATTTAACAATGAAAACTTTAAACCTGCTCATTAATAAAAGCAAGTACAATTTTTTTGCAGCAATTTGTTTCTATACTTTGTAGAGAGAAAAGTCGAAGCATGCATACTATTGCATACAATAAAATGTACATCCTTCGAGAGAAAAAAAGGTACCAGAAAAGTTGCCGCTAACGTAGATGGACAGGTATATAATATTATTACAGAAGATCTACAAGCCTGCGATGCATCTCATCATGCATGATCAAATGATCATCATCATCATCATGAATGAAGAATTAAATGAAAACCTTTGTATAATGCCCCTCTGCTCACTTGCTTGTAATGTCCATTTGCCCGTTTTTTTTCTGTTTGTGTTTACATCCTCGCAGAACGCACTAGTGAACTGATTGACTGTCTGCTTCACTGCCTCTTCCATGTGTTCACTGGGTAAATATGTCTCTTTTTTTCTTGGGAGGAATAAAATAAGAAATTTTTTGGCAG
>JAHZNF010002067.1:0-25217 GCA_027744215.1 Troglopedetes dispersus
GTTGCATGATGCATAGTTTTCTTACCGAAGCAAAGTGGATTTCTCTGTTAGACTCAGTAATGATGCTTAAAATACAGGAACTTCAGGTTTTTTTTTGGGTATGCTTTAGGTACGAGTAAGGAACATGTTCATTTTTCTACGATTCTGACCAAAATATTATGGTGGAAAAAGTTTACCCCTTCTGACTTACTGGAACATAATATTTTGAGTGCATGAAAAACACAATATTAATAAAAGCATCCACCTTAGACTTCCCATGGTGTACCACCCCACTATATAATTTTTGTTCCATCGGTTTAAGCTTAGTTTTCAATATGCATTATACATACTTTAGGTGTTACAGTTGAAGCATTTCATTTGATGAGACAGCTGTATGGATAGAGTTACAACAACGACGAGTTAAATACGACAGTCAGTGCCCATTTTCCTACGCCTTTCTACTCTTTACCCGCTAATGTAAAAACCTGAAAAACTTTTTTAGATTAAAACTGGATGTGTACACCGAGACAGCAGCAAAATACAAACATCACAAGTTTACTTTCCTTTTTTCTGCTTGAAAGGAAAAAAAACATGGCCCATGTTATATATTTTTCTTGAGAAAATGCCGCCAGCAGCAAGCAGGACTGTATTGTCCCTGGAACGCAACACACTTTCGAGCTCGTATTCACTCGAGTAATAATAATATGCCTTCATTGAATTCTCACTCACAATGAATCCACATGCGATGCATTTTCCATGTACGCCGTTGCAAAAATTCACTTTCTTTAAAACCCTAGTCCTAATGTCATCTGAAATGTAATAGTTCCTAATATAGTTAAAATTTACCAACTTCCTCTTCTTATCATGATTCATTTCATGACTAAAAATTTCATAGCTACATGTACCCATGTCATGTTGTAACTTGGTTAGTACAATGGTTGTTTCCGCACAGTGAACATAAACCATTCAAAGAGCTCCAGAAATAAGTACTACCGTGTAATCCAATAATTATTAAGATATCAAGGCTTACAACTGTCCACTCCTATTTCAACAAACACAAAGGTTTGTTACATTACACAACAAAGGTATGACTTCTCCTTACGAAAGTAGATACACATATTGTACATGTTTGTGAAACAGAAACGCACATGTAAAATCCCTTTTTGTTGTTTTTGGATCTTGCAACGTCGTTGTCGCAGCATCAACCGCAAACCAAATTGGTCACAGAGAGGAGCAACATACTGGACAATGCATTGAATTTCTAACAACAACGTGACCCCTCGGAGAACTGAAACTAACTTTCATTCACTTTTCCTTTCTTCTCAAAGACGTACGAAACCCAAGATAAACTTTTTTAAAGTGTAATGTGTTATTGTATGCTTGTCGAATTTTATTTTTAAACTTCACTCAATCCTCCTGCATTAGCTCGTAGTAAGTTTACTTCTTCATACATCAGAAACGTGGATGCCTATCTGTTTTACGGTGAAAGGTAGTGAGTGAAAAGGTCACCAGATGCCTTCCTTAGATCCATCATTTTCAAATGCTATTGTTGAACTTATGCCTGCTCCAATTTTTTTTTTGCTATTTCCGCTTCAGACAGAAGGAACATGCGTTATGCTTTAGGTTTGATGAATGTTTATACGGTTGTAACTTAAGCCTAAGCTATCTGTAAACAGGATATATAATAAGCATAATCAATGCTTCTAAACGGAACTTTCTAAAGGAAAGTCGGTAGGAGAAGTCATAGTAAAGGCAAAAAGGATTTCCCTGAATATTTTTTTTTAAAAATCAACACACATGTCTACCGGTAGGAGAGATAATTTCTAAAAGACGAATTTTTAATTTGTACTTTTATAGCTCTGAGGCAAGGTTAGATGGACACACCTAGGGTCACACAAAAGTAACGTCCACGAAGATTTATACTCGGCTAACAGCATAAAACTGCATACCTCGAAAACTTGTTAGACAAGAAAGGGGATAGTCTGAAATCCACATTATTATTGTAGCTCGTCAGTATTAGACAGAGTCAGTTGTTATGTGACGTTATAGAACTTGCAAAGGAACGGAAGAAGAGCGGTTGAGCTAAGAATGTAATGTTGTGGCGGTTAGGTAATAGGAGATGAAGTTGAAACAGCGGCAAACAAAACAAACTTTTTGACAATGAGCCAACTAGACTAACAGAGTGATTCTAAGTGGAATTGAATCAAAGTGAATTAAAAGGGAGAGGGAAGCTTCGAATGTGTTCGCGGAGTGCACACGAAGGAAATTACAAGCCAGTTCTTTTGGAAGGAGAAAACCTTCATAATATAATGGTTTGACATGAAAGTTTGTTGTGTGTGCGTGGTTCTGGTTCTCCAGAATACTAGATGCGGTTGGCTCAACCAGGTAAAAGGTGGAGGAAAACTAACTCTTAAGGATGATTTGAACCGTTTCGTTTTTCCCATTCTTATGTTACTCATTCTGAAGAAGTAACTAGTCATGACATCGTCAGAGAATAACACAAGGGAGTGAACAGATCTTTTGTTGGATGTGCTACTTCAGATATAAAATGCACAATGTCTCTACTCATACTCCAGCAATATGAGTTGGGTGCTTGCATACATTTTTCGTCTAGTATGTTGGTTGGTAAACAGCCTTACTTAGGTATACATGATTACTCGTTGCGAGATCACAAGTGAAGGTGAGCATTCACCGAAGAAGAGTATATTATTTTACCTTCGGGCTCTTCCAGTTTCAGCCCTTTCCTGTCCACAGTATCTAACCAACTGTGCAAATTTTGTGCAGTTGGATCGGGAGCGAGAAAGTGAAAGAGAAAGTCGGCGAAATTCAAACGAAGAAAACTAGACTTTTTTTTATTTCAAAGTCAATGGAAAGTCAACTAAAGTGACATTTCCGTTTTTTCTGATCATTTTTCTCACCCGTATAAAGAGTCGCTGTGGCAAGGGATAAATGTGCTCTTTCCTTGAATGCTTGCATTTTCAAACGGAACATATAAATGAAAGGAAATGTAGACAAAAGCTTCAGGGTCGCACACAATTTAATCACATCTTTTACACCTTCCATTGATTTGGGCTCATTTTCCCTTGAAAATATATTACACACAATTTCGATTTGAGAAAGCGTAATAAAATGGAAAATACAGACGAGGCAGTAATGCCATACACGTAAATTCGAATGCTTTGTCAGCAAATGTTGGATGTCTGTGTTCTGTCAGTGTTTAGTAGTGTTTATATGAAACTTTTACACGCTTCGGTTCCCTTTTCTTCAGTTTCACGGTTTTTACTCAATCATAAATCATTTTCCTCTAAGCTGGTCGGCATTATTATGAAATGTTTCCAACTCTTAAATATGTTGTATACTTCACCCAAGCATTCCGTAATTACGCAACATAAAATAACAATAATGAATTACATTAAAACACGAAACATACGGAAAGACACGACCCAACACACTTTGTATACAATTTGATTAGATAACTGGTTTGCGAAGTGGAGTAATATCTCCATTGGATGTGAAACGAACCATAACTACTTATCTTTACTTATCAATAAAGTCAATGAAGGGGAGCACATTCCTGGTCTTGAGTTGGCCTGATATAATTTTCTTTGTGGTGCTGAAAGTTATTTATTGCCAAATTTTGTTTGTTTGTATTTACGGGTGCGTAAGTACGTGTGTTTCTCCCCTTGGTTTTTTGCTTCTCCATTATTTTATGAGCAAACTCCCGTAGGGTCACATGTTCCTGAATTATCCATGCTCTAAAAATGGAATACTTTTTTTTCACTGGCCAACTAACTATAAAGTGCTGAAGTGTGCACCTCGCTCATCACCATCAAAATATATATATCGTTTTGCGCAGTGGGTGGCTCACTACATACAACCAGTCACTCAACTCAATTCCTAAAGCAGTAAAAATAATTTTGCTCCACACGCGCTCAAAAAGGATGAACTAAAAGGCACGGTAAACATCCAACATTTTCCAATTGTGTATGTACATTCGGATTTCATTACACAAGAGTAATTTTTCAGATGGATATCTAATAGAACCAAACCATCATGACCTTTCTCCAGGCTTGTATGTGTACATCGGGTTGATGTGCATTTAACTAGACATGTGAAGGAAGTACGTAAAGTGGTTCCCTGATAAATTTTTAATAAATATCATTCGCTTCGTTACTAAAAAAGGTATATACAACAATGGAGTGAACCAGAAAAAACTTTCCAACACCACTACACTACTCCTGCATTCCCATTTCCGTCTCTTTCTCCATACCTGGTCAGTCTCTCTTTCAAAGGAGATCCTCAAATATATATGTATAGGCTACACCTACAACAACAGACAGCAAGAATCTTCATTCTTTTGATGGTTGATTTCAAAGCTGACTTGGTGTAGTCACCCATCTTCCATCACATCGCACCTGGAAGCTCTGATATTGAGATAACTGAAAAGTGATGGACAGATGGTAGCTTGAAACAACATTGCACAAAAATATCCACTTACATGATAGACATATATTGCAGTAGGAGTAAATATATTATCTCCTGGTTTCTCCATGCATGTAATATACACAGCCGTGCACCTACCCGACGCACGTTTATCCAAAGAGAAAGTTACAACGAATATTTTTGACATTGCCCCAGTAAGTTTGCCTCAGAGTAGGACCAGGTTTTCGTGGAAGTTGCTAGTGAAACGTTTTACTGGTTTGGTTTTCTCCGTTCTTTGACGCAAGTATCACAACTTTTCCATAGGTTTGTTTCTCTAAAATTCAAGTCGAGGGAACATTGGAACAATTTCGCCTTTATAAATATCGAAAAGGAGCTCATCACGCTTTATCACCTAAATCAAGTGTCTCGTCTTAACGGCAGCTCGTCTCAAATTTCCAAAACGAATTTGGAATTTTATTTTCTTCACTCGTGGAGCTGTACAAATTTCTCTGTTGATCATGATGACTTGTACGAGTGAGTGACTTCTGTTGAATTGGATTTTTTTAATGGAGTACAACACAGTCTTTGCATTGCTCACAATGAAAACAAGTAATACAATGGTTGAGTGGCCATGCACCTCATGAAATTTTATTGGTAGGATTATGCTTAGTGGATTTGGAGAAGGCTTCTTTTATGCAACCAAGGCCACACAATGAAAAAAAAAGTAATACAATGGTTGAGTGGCCATGCACCTCATGAAATTTTATTGGTAGGATTATGCTTAGTGGATTTGGAGAAGGCTTCTTTTATGCAACCAAGGCCAGGGTACTTTATGAAAAATTAACAACCCGCGAGATGAAATGCCCACCCTTACCCTTCCTTTTACCTTTCTGCGTTTTACCAGCAGTTTTACGCGCGATGCTCGGGATCACCTAAATAATACAGTTGAAAGCTCACAAGAACACATAATTTGAGAAGTTTAGGTATCCAGGATTATGTTATTATGATCGCTTACTTTTCCCACTGAAAAATCTCAAAGAAGTCAACCTTTCCTCCGGAAGGTGAGGGAATCATTGTGGTGCTAATTGAAACACGCAGCAGGAACCCGCTGCGCGCAGTGTTACCGGTCACTTGAGAAGAATACTGAAGATTCCGGAATATTCCGTTTACGAACACTTTCACTTAAATTTTAACGATTTTCGATTCACACTCAAATTCATTGTTATCACACTAGAGAAGGGCAGACTGACATTGCGAAAAGTACATTTTGCCGGATCTCTCTCTTCCCTTCTTTGTTCCCACTCTACAGAGCGACTTCAATTTTGGCTCTGGAATTACGCCAAAGCCAACCATGGTTCCTAAATGACAGGGATCCCAAAACTGTTTGCGGAGCTGCCCCTACCACCTGACTATTTACTTCCTTTAACAACCCCGCAATCATGCTGATGACGACGATGAGGTTGATAACAGTGTTGTTGTTACAAACTGCACAAACAGACGACTGACGACAAAGTGCTCGTAATATTTTTCACTTGGTTTTCCTCTCTTCCGGATGGTTGCAGGTGTACCACACTGTTCATATTTCCTATCTCACCAATCCAAACAACTTTTTTTGTTTCTCTCGGAATCACCATCGCCGTCTGCTTAAAGTGATCGTGAAATGGATTAAACGACGCAATATTTCATTCACTTTTTTATTATTTCATTTTTGTGATAAGAAGAGGAGCCACAAAAGACAGGAAAAAGTCATTTTGAGAGGACGTAAGCAATAACAGTATGGCAACTTTGCTTTCACGGTGGCAGCGACTGGTGAGGGAGCTGAGTGGTCGTTATGATTTCAGGAAACACAAGAAAAATAGTCTTTTAGCAACCACCGGAATGATTCCATCAAAACCAACATTGCTACTCAGCTTGTTTGTGGCAGACCGACTATGGCTAAACGTGGGAATATTTATGGCTGTGTGGTAAACAAGCCAGTGAATCAAGTAACGTGAATATGATTGTGTGATTGTATTCATGTAAGTTCACTCGCACTCTGACAAACATGACAGAGTTTTGCAATACTTTGATAACTTGTTCGTGCTTGTGCGTATATCCCTCTTTTATCCAAATATTTTTCGAGTGTGTTTGTGTGAAAGTAAAAACGAGAAATAAAAACTAATGGCAGAGGCTGTAGTAGTAGTAACTCTCCTCAAAACTCGATCCACCAATCGTCTCCCAATTTTCGCTCTCTGCTGTAACAACTTTAACCGGTTTGGTATAGGTATATTCTTGTACCTCAACTCAACTTTGTTTGTGACATCATTCTGATGCCACTACTGTTCAACGAAACCACCATTCACCAACGTGCAACGAGACGTGCACACGCAGGGAAGGAGAACTGCACACTCGTTTAGTTGAACCTTGTTGTTGTATCCTTTTCTTGATAATACGAAACAAATGACGGTGGTTTTCACTTTGATTGTACACGGTGGTGGTAAATGGAAGTCGAAGGAGCAGTGGTGGCGGTGTGGTGGTGAAAGAAAAGCAGCAGCACAAAGTGGGTATTAATACTACGGCCTGGCTTCTTCGTCCCTATTATTATTATTCTTATTGCTACTTGTGTGTTTCTGTGCGCTTCTTTCTTGCTCCTCTTTAAGCCTTACTCTTGCTTAGCCTTCCTTTTTCTTCACTGCTCGAGCTTCTACTTCCATGAGCGATGCACTCCTCCACCATTTTTACCCACGCGACGTTCGCGAAAAACGGAAAGTGCAATCCTTGCCTTTTTGCTTGTGCTCCCTCTCATGTCGTCCTTTGTTGTAGTTGTCTGGGAGCAGCGGATTCTTCTCTCACTCTCTTCTCAGTTCCTGCTGCTCCTGCCAGTTACATGAGCACTACGTCTTTCCCTTAACTTTTGCAATGTTAATATGAGCCCGGTTTTATTCTGCTGTTGCATCACTCCAACAACACTACTTTCCCCTTACGTATCATATACGTATCAATAATGCGAGCGAAACTCTGACAAAACTGCACAACAGCAGCCGTGTGTGTTGTTTACTCCTCTTCTGGCGAGAAGGAGAAAGGTGACTGCAAAAATAAAAGCAGTCATCTCGTAAAAAAGTCCTTTTCTACCCAATTTGATACGCACCGCACGAGTCTTTTTTTTTCTTTAAAAAAAAGACAGAACCAAATCCATGAAGGAAGTTCTCCACTCACTGTTGACGCCACTTCCATTCATTCCAGTTTCTTTTCTGGAAACCTATCGTGTTTTTTGGTCTGGACACACGTACACGCCTGAACAAATAACAAACACATCCCTTGTATTTATGTATAGCAAACGTGGGGAGAACAGGTTCTTGGAAAGGTAACCCGAAAGCCACCACCACCGTCATCTCCATCAGCGGCACATTCTAACTGACACTTTTTCTCTCAGAGTAAGTGTTTGACTCCATTGATGTTATAGGGCCATCATAACCAACTTAAAAGGATACTAAAGTCGCACTACAATGTTGGGCTTGCTCAATCATGTGTGTGAACCTTTCGGTGTAGCACACATGTAATCCATTTTAAATACCTCCATTTCTTTATCACGACATCGGTTATATCAGCCACGAGAAAAAAAATTGTAGGGTCTGTGAGATGATACTATCAGCACTTGGGGTTATACGGATACATAACCACATCCAAAAGAATACCTGTGTGTCTGATAAAACACCTTGTATTTTTTGTGTTTTCCTTCCTCTAGTTTGTATGCCATGTAAAGTAACACTTTGCAGAGAAGAAAAGGGAGAGAGAGGACCCATATTTTATAACCTCTGTTCACACAACCGGAGTCAAGCCACTTGAAAATTACATTCTCCTTGTCCTTGCCTCAAATAGTATCTGGACACGAGTGCGAGGAAGCAAGACGGTGGCAAAAAGGAAATGAGGAGTTACAAGGAGAAAGGAAACTTTCAAGTCTGCTCAAGAAAGAAATGCTATCACTCGTTCTTTCAGAACACAATTTACTTAGTTTTTATTTCTCTCTCTAGGCTTCTCGGGGTACCGTCATGCAACTTTTTGTCTGGGCTCAGCTCGTACGCTGCCTTCATGACCAACTGACTGACTGGTTGACTCGAGGAATAATGATATCATCATCGTCATCGTGGCTGAGCCAGCTACTTTTCTTCCCGTCCCCCGCAATATTACCTTCCTTGTTTCGAAAGACATGTCCAAGGTATTCATGTGTGTGCAGCTGGCTGAGCACAAAAGATAGTAAATGTCAATTTGAGTTCAATAAAAGCACAGCCAGGTATAGAAATATTAATATAATGCCAAATTAATCAAGCTATACATCTATAGATACAATGCAGCTTAAGTATTGGTTACACATGATTACCATCGTGCATGCAACTGTTACCACTAGGCTTCCATTAATGTCAATGAAATATATCCTGCCTCCATGGTCCCATTCTTGCTACAAGAAAAGAACAAGCCCATCCATTGTTGGTAATGTGCTATTAGAGCTCTATTCACCGGCGGGCACATCCAATTTGTAACAGTTCAATTGCAAATTGGCATGAGTTGACCCTGCTCAAGTCAGTGGGGAATTTTCCCCACTTTTTAATTATCCTTGTTTTTACAGGCTGCAACACTCATTCAGAAGACTACTTATGTGTTTTGGATGAGTTGTCACCGTATTTACAATGAATCGTTAAAATGTTTTTCTAAAAAGTGTAAACGATTCCAGGTGCTTCTTGTAAATTGACAACAACAGAAAACTGTCAGTGCAGTGTTGCATCCACATTTAGATGGATTTGCAGAGTTCATTAAATATAGTTGTTTTAGTTTAGTGAGTGAAGGCCAAACCAACCAACTACCCATTCGCATGTGGGCCGGACTCAAACTCAAACAAGAGAAAGTGGTAAAAAGTTGCACCTCTTTCTTTCCTGTTTGTGCTTCAGACGTTGTATCGGTGCGTTCGCTAATTTCACGTTGATTAAGAGGTAAAACAAAAGACGACACGCCATTAAGCCAGTCTTACAAAATCAGCCTGGATCCACATTTTATGCGTTTATCCTGAAGACAGTGAAAGTGAGTGAAAGCCTTGGGAAAAGTAACCTAGCGCTGCCCTGTCGATTCTGATTAGGATTCACTCTTTCTCTCAACACACCAGAAATTCTGTTGGTATTGTTTTCTATAAAGTAATGATTTTAAAGATATACATATATTTTCAGCAGTGCAGTGCCGAGATGCTATTCGTAAATTGTCCCACAGAAAAAATGACTGCAACTTTCTGTCACCCTTGTTAAGCGAAAAATTTATCTTTGTGTGTGTTTATCCCGAAGTGAAAATAGGATTTACCTGCACACACCCGACAATGTTTTGATGACAGACTACTCCATTTTAGCTCGTTGCTCTTACACACCGGTCTCGTATTGATTGCATATCTAATAAGCGATGCGCGTGTACATACAAATATTCACCTATCGCTGCACTTGGGAACTACTGGTCGTAAAGTGTAAGAATCTATGTATAGAAGTATTTACTGACTTTATATATACGTAGCAACAGCAATTTTATGTTCCAACTTCGTTTTTTTTTTTTGCTCATTTCTTTTTCTTCCACATTCAGGCTGTTTTCGTGTCGGTTATTCCGGGAGATGATAATAGCAAATATTGATGACGACTGGTTGTGAGCGAAGTTCGGAATTTCTTATTTTTGTGCTTATTCATCGAACCAACTTGGTTCGTCGGAACAATATGGTTCGATTTGCTGTTGAACCGGAATCAAATATTCATGGCAAAGTGGAAGACAACAGCAGTTCTCTCTCGTATCAGTCAGCCGGTTAATTTTCTAACTTCCCCATGCCATGCTGTTTGCTCATTTCTCTTCGAATAGAATTTTCCCAGTGTACTTCATGTACAAGGAGGAAATTTATTAAGCAAAAAGGGGATGGTCATGGGAGGAGATTTTTAATTAATGAAAGCCGTGGGTCCGTCCGCACAATGCGCTAAAATTCAGTAGAGCCCGTTGTCACGTATATGAAAAATATCATTAATATTTTATCAATGCTGTACATTTTTATACGTGCCAGAGGAACTGAAGAGTAGTTAATTTAGCATCGTGCTTTTAGTAATATTTATTCATGTTGATATCTCTGTTTATCAGCCTGCCTACTTTCTATTCTCCTAGCAAAAACGTCCCGCATTTTATTTTTACGCTTAGCGACTGGGCAAACTGAAACTCCGAAACCTGTCCACCATTTATTTACATTGAAATCCAGAATTGTCAGTCGTGACTCGATGTGAATGACTTCTTCGAGTTACATGGTTCCTACAAAAGAAATAATAACTCCTACTTCCCTGTTCTACTGGTAACTTGAGTCACATCGATGGCAATTAAATATGACAATATTTCGATCCTTGACAGTAGAACAGCTAACCAAAGGAGAAATGTGGAAAAAATTTTGCATAGTAATACACAAACAAGAGAGAATGGTCGTCGCTTTATAGATAGAAGATTTGACGAATTTGAGAAGTTATAGAAAGAAATAATACAGTCTATTAGCAACGGGACGAAATCATCGAAGGTTTTTCTCACGCGTTATGTATGCTAGCCGCCGAAAACTTCAATTTGGTAAATGGTACGGACGGACTGGAGTATTACACAGCATAATTTATGTTTTACGATTCAACAAAAATTCTGTGTTCAAAGACTACAGAGTACTCAACATGTGTATCTACTATAGCAGCAGTCAACCGCTTTGATCACGGCGGCACCTCAGCACGATCACGAACAGCAGATGAAATCGTATTGTGACATACATATATACATACAGCAGTACAAAGAATACTTTTTGTTCCAGTTTGCGCTCTCCTTTCCTTTATTTACAGGTGAAAGCCAAGCCAACTCATCGTTGTAGCCCAGTTTCCTGAACTATAAAATTCCCCATTTCCATTTTTATTCAAGCGACAAAAAATATTCATTTCTGTGTTCAGAATTGAAACTTCGAGAAATGAAACGATACAATTTTTTTGAAGAAGATATTATTATTA
This sequence comes from Troglopedetes dispersus, assembly GCA_027744215.1. Lineage (NCBI taxonomy): Eukaryota > Metazoa > Arthropoda > Collembola > Entomobryomorpha > Paronellidae > Troglopedetes > Troglopedetes dispersus. The sequence goes on from JAHZNF010002067.1 coordinate 11,418, forward strand.
TAATTACAATCACAAAAACCTGCTCAACTACTACGATATGAACACCTGGAAAAAAGGAACTTAACTTGCTTAAGATGAACCAACTCTCTGGCAATCTTTTCTTCCCTTTGGAAATTTAAATCGACTCTTTCCTAGTTTCGTGAAAGTCTTTTGAAAAGTGTTGGGAATAGTTTTATTCAATCTTCCGGCAAAGTTATAGCAGAGTCCATGACTCGTAAGCAATTTGTGTGTGCAACAACAAGAAAAAACCAAGTAACTCCGTTCCTATCACTTCCATGCTGCAAAAGCACTGTTTGCTGAAGCACTTTTTGAGGACGAGGAGGAAGGAAAAAATATGATGACAAAGGAAACGATTGTTGCAGTAGTGGTGGTGCTGCTATTGATGATATGATGTCTAGATTGCAACTGAAGTAAGAAAGACCCAGATAAAAACTGAAATGTGCAGCTGCCTTTTTTTATTCTTTTTGTACCCTTTTTCCAGCACACAATATGTATATACATTTATTCACTTCAATTCTCTTCCTTGTATTATTATTTTTTCTTGTCTCAGCCACTCTCGCCTACAACATCATCTTCATAGTCATTCTTTTTCCGTGCATCGCACTTTCCCAATCGGTTTGTATTCTCTGTTCGTCCACACACGAGCAGTATGAACATGAACTACATCTCATCAACAGTTTTTTTTCTTGCACACTTAGGGGAATACAAGATAATTCGAATACATCTCTTTTCTCCTTCATGCTCACTGCATATATATAAAAATTGACTTTCCTATTCTCGTAGATGCACAAAAGTCCTTTCTTTTCCTGGAATAAAAAAAGTACACTATCTCAATCTATGTATGTGGAAAATAATGGCCGGAGAATCTGGAGTGATGATGATGATGACGATGATGAGAATTCAGAATAGTTGAGTTAGGAGAAGGTCGGGAACAGCTTAAACGTGGACACCGTTACTTTCTCTTAGTTTTCTCCCTCGAGCTTTTCTCCTTTCATTACATGAAATATATGCACGCACGAGAACTCCTCCACTAAGTACAGCTGTGCAGGTTTTCGTATGTGTGAAGTGGAAGCAGGACACCGTTACTTTCTCCTAGTTTTCTCCCTCGAGCTTTTCTCCTTTCATTACATGAAATATATGCACGCACGAGAACTCCTCCACTAAGTACAGCTGTGCAGGTTTTCGTATGTGTGAAGTGGAAGCTGTCGAGTTACGTATGTTTATTCCTCTCTCGACAAGGTTCAATTCATTTAACCCAAGACGAAAAGGAGAAAAAAATCATGTACTAGTAGCACCATTCTCCCTTTCTCTGTTGATTTAGGAGCATACCAAGCTCATACAGATTTGTTTTCACTTTGGCTCGTACAGCATACTCGCCATCAGCCTTATATATAATTCCTCTCACATACAGTTAGAAACATCTTGAAGGTGGGCAAATAACTGGATCACACGCGAACAAAAAAAATATGTGAGTGAGACTGTATATGTATCTCACGATTGTTAAAGCAAAACCTCGTCAGTACGGGAGTAGGATGATGGGTGTCACAGAAGAGTGACTGTTTCTGTACGTAAAATTACTTGGTCCACTATTTTACGGTGGTATGCATTTGAATGCGCTGAAAAAATTTGGACTATTATGTCAAAACTTTTTCGTGTACGTTCTTGTCAGTGGAGAATAATCCGTTAACACGATAATAGCTTTTTATGCTGTGATGGAAAGCATTTACACTTTCGACCAAAAGAGGTTTAAACCAAGCTCTCAGGCAGCGACCGAACAAAGTGCGTTTCAACCCAAATATTGACTTTGCGAAAGTCAGACCTTGCTAGGTTCCTAAAGAAGGAGCATTGCCAGAAGGGAAAGCTTGAGAGTTTTGTATGTATGAAAAGTGCACGAGCAACATCCACAATGGCACTCGTAATTCTTCACTCGTTGGGTAATGATTAATGATGATAAGCAAGTTCACTTCAAATATAGACTCATGATGATGTGTGGAAATGAATGAAGTCAAATTTGTTTCCTGGTTAACTCTGTAATACTTTAAGAAAGTCGGGGGTCGTCACCCCCTTTCGCCAATCTACACCTGTACAAAACTTTAAACATTACATTATGCGCCACTGGCATGCGAATTCATATTTTCTGCTCCGTCACTTACCTTACATTCTTCAGAGGCAGAGTTTCCTTACATGAGATACAAAATGTAATTTCAGAACAGACACGAAAAATTTTAAAATGAGGAAGAAAAGAAAGATGTTTTTATAGCTACAATTTGACGAGGAAAACAAGGGCACTATCAACATGTTCCTCATATACCTTGGCAATATTCTTCAAACCCTGAACACTTTGAAGATTCAGTAGTTCAAATTTATTATTAGAAAAATGTAATCGTAAATTGCAGGTGAGCTACGTGTACCTCTCAATGTGTTGTCTACATTTTACGAATATACTTGGTAGATGCTGTAATATAACCAAAGGTATCACTAATAAGGATATCCTGTGCTTTACAGTACAAACGTGTGACGCGCAGTTTGTAGACGTAAATGAAAAAAATGCACGTGAGGTAATGTGAAATATGTATGAACCTTGTAGAGCAAGGAAATACTTATGATATGATCACCCTGGATTCTCATCCAGCTATGGGTTTTCCCAATTTTTCCATTGATATTTTTCTTTCGCAAATGTGTTGTGAGAATTTCTACTAGTGAAATTGGAGTACATAAACAAATGCCTATATTTTTCCTATGAATATAGACCTAAGGTTGAAGATTTTTGAAAAGAGAATATTGCGCATCAATCTTCTTTTTTTGCCTAACTAATGCATAATGAAGAAGTATAGACTTCTGTTTCTGTTGGGTTATTCCACAAAGTCTTGATGATATCTATCTATATGGTGTACAATGCTGTGAGAACAAGTTACAAGAAGCACTTTGATTGAGGAAAGGGAAATCTAAAAAATGGAAAGAGAAAATGAGTGCTTTGCACTGGTGATGGTAATGGCTCCTCTGCTGAGTTTGTGAGATTTTTCTTCTTTTGCTTACTTTTTAAGTCTTTTTAGATCCTCTCTATTCATCATCACTCCAGTGCTTATCATCGTATCACATTTAACAATACGAGGATTTGACCATGGATCTGTACGGATTCCGAGAAACATGCTGAGCTGATGATAGAGTAGTGGAATGCTTCAAGGAGGGAAAGCATTTTGTGCAGCCATAACTCATGCATACAGGTATTAGGTATGTAGGTAAGCATGTGCAAGCCCGCTACGGTGTAAATACATAAGTAAAACATTCAAACAAAGCACCATAGTTTTGCAACTGCTGTTCAATTTCAAATTTCCGTCTAAAGTTAATATCCAACTTTTAGTCCTTAAAAATTTAACCACAGGATCTCGTCCACTATCTTGAAAATGAAAATGTTTTAGCTGACTATTCTATGTAACTGGACAGAAGTACACCCTGGCCAAGCCGAAAACAATTCCATTGAAACCAGGACGAAGCAAATGATGAATACTGGAGGCACGTGGTCGATCAACTAGACTAATGGAAGAATAGCCTAAATAGGGCACTTTTCCTTCTCTCTGCCTCAATAAAGCATTGGCAACTTTTACACCGCCGCTAATGTTTCCAGTGTTAAAAGAACTGAGTCAAAAATAATAATGCAGCGAGCAATAATAGCAAGTAATATAAGAAATGCTAATACCGTTCGTGAAAAAGGCGAGAAAAAAGGATGAAAATGGGAAAAGGAAGGATTTATGAAAATGAATTACCCCGTCGAACGCTTTTACATCGTTTCAATGAACTGGGGGTATTTTTATCCCGTTCGACTTCTGCGCTTTTAGAGAAAAGGTAGACACGGATGCGGAGAAAGTAGAAAAGAGATTTATATTATTACCAGGTTGCTTTTTAAAGACTTCCCTTTACTGACATTTTATTCATATTTTTTAAACCACTTCCATTTACTTATTACTGTCAATAAACAAATAGCACAGATGTAAGGAAAATGGAAGAAAACGAACGGAAGTTGAAAAAGGCGGAGAGTCATAAAGCGAAATATGTTATCACTAATATAAGCGGTTTTCGCCTTTTGTTCGCTTCTCACTTTCTGTTGTGCACCATACTGAGTGGCGAACGCAATTATGGTAGACAAATTTTCCTAATTTGCTCACATTTAGCCTAAGCACAATCCTTCACATTTCACACACCAAAACTGAAAATACCGTGATAGAGGTGCTACCAAAGTTCAGGTAATCTAGACTTTGTTGCCTCAAGTGCAAAGTGGAGAGATATTATGCCTAGTGTTAGGGAGACCAAAAGGAAAACACTTTCGAAACCACATATCTAAATCAAACACCCGTATTTTTTGCATGTGAGCGAGCATATGAGATGTATTTTTTTAGACGAATGTATCTGTCGGAGAAGGAAAGGATGAGACAGATACAAGGACGACGGTGACGTTTTAATGCACTATTCACGTCTAGCTCATTTCTCCGCTTTACCTCCACTATACTTCCCACTTAGGATGAGCTAAAACAAGTAGGCAGCAGATTGATGCACACAGAGAAAACAGGGCTTAGTTCCAGTTTCCACGCGAAAGTGGCAACAAAATTCTCGGCGTTTTCTAGTCTCTTTTCTCCTTTTAGCGTTTACTTTCTTGATCACTTGATTAGACGTCCTTTTTCTATTCACCGCATGCCGTGTCGGTGGCAGGAAGCGTGACGCATCACATTTTAAAAGGTAATGTTAAGTTAATGTAAACCGCAGTATGGGCACTCTAAAGTGAAGTAACTAAGTTGTATACCGGAAACTCGGCAGATTACAGATTTTATGCTAGGTTTAACATCCAACTTCCTCTTATGAATACAAAATTTAATGCGGGCAAATTTTGTTCTTGGCTCTGATCTGAAAGATTTTCCTTTTAATGACAGTGCATTTTTCATGTTTATGTAAATCCTTTGATTTTGTTGTCTTGCAATATGAAAATGATGAGGAATACGAGGAATGTGCAAAACGAAACATGTATGTTTCTTTGTTAAATAATATCAGCACAATATAGGGTATAGCCACAGGACATAAAATGATTATATCTATTATATAAAGAGACAGTATTATTCTCGGTTGGGAAAAGTAACATAATTTATCTTTTTCTGCATGAACAGGCTTTTACTTTCGGAAAGTCATGTGATTGTTTCTTGATATCCCGAGAAAGTGTTGTATATGACCTTGTAAATTGCTAAAAGATTTGTTCTAGCACAGTTGTTAGTGACAGCATTACGGATCTTTTCAAATATTTAAGTCTGCTTTACGTTTACAGAATAGGGAGACCGAAAAAAACAGTGAACTCGACAGCTTGAACGTAATGTGGTCTGGAATTTGTAATACTTGGACAAAATTCAATATACATATAAATGCATTATATGACACTCCTGGTACACGTGCTTGTAAATATGTAAAAGTTGTTTACCATAATAAAATACGCTTTGGACCAAATATGAGTACAACCACAGCTTCCGTCGTCTTGTATACGACAGCATGTTTTGTGCCAAAACCCTAATGTGACCACAGACATATCATGCATTATGCAAATTGTTCAAATCAGTAAATATGTCTTCATTAGCAACAAAAGGTTATCTCTAGAAACACCTTCCCGGGAAAGCCTATGCAGTTTGGAGATGGTAGCCCGCGTCCTCCCTAAAAGCCCTCTTGCCGTTTCTCAAAGTCATCTTTGCTACTACTTTGTTTATTACTACGAGCTCACACGGCGTTTGCATGCATTCTATGGTAATGAACATGTAAAAATATTTCCATAAAAAGGAGTCATTTTATGTCCTAATTTTAATGATAATCATTTCAGACTGTATTCCCGACATGAGTGCTTACGACTTGACACAAGCTATTTATCAAACCAAGTGGTTTCCACTGGTAATTTGAAAGATGGAAGCATCTTCTTACTTGCAGTCTTTGAGACTCTTGAATGAAGAATGGTAGGATTTTTTAACAAGTGCTATCACTCACTAAAAAGAGAACCTCAATTTACGTGTGCTACATGGCACTACTTCCCCGGGTCGCGGGTTATCATCTCTGCGACAGGCAGGCTAGCATTTTTTCGTGATGAATCTGCAAAAAGTCAATGAGTTGCTAAAAAATAATTGTGGTTGAACTTGCTAAGTAATTTTATTTGATTACATTGATCACCAAAAATGCTAACCCAACGCAGAGATGATAACCCGCGCACGTCACATTTCATCTTCAGTTTATTGCACTACTCCGCCTCTAGGAATGTGCTGTACATTTACAGATAGAACAAAAGTTTGTTAACATAACTGCAAAATTTCAAATTTGAAATTTTATTTAAAAAAATGTTGAAGTGATGGCCGTTTTCAAATGTTGCCGATCTGCCCGCGTGCCTTACTGCACCATTTCCTCTTAACTTGGGAACGAAGCAAACCTGAGAACGGACCTATGTGAAGTAAGTGGGTGTTCCATTATCACAGTGAAACTCTAAAAAAACTCGAAATGCCTTGCAGTTGTCAGAAGCAGGAGAAAGGAACTTAAGGGAAAGCACCTAGAATCTATTTAATTAGACATCAAGTGGCAGCTGTGCTAGTATCATATATAATATATTCAGTACACACAGTCAGTACAACATATAACCTGTACACTATCTATATCATCCTGCTTTCTCGGGTAAGGTCGCAGGAGTGTACACATATTACTCACACTGGGTACAACATGTTAATAATATTAAACGAAGCAGAAAATCAAGGGACATTCAGTGAAGATTAAGTGAGCAGAGAAATGACACATTCAAGAGAAGGGAAGGGCTGAGACTGAGCCCAAAAAACAAATGGCAAAAAACTTAATGAAACGAAGGATGAAAAAATAGTGCGGAACATGTCTTTGCAATGTATTCCATAGGTCATCAACATCAGGAAATCCTATGTCACTATGCTTTCTTGCGACAACAATGGTCCACCCAGTCTTCCCGTAATCATCATTTTTCCCTCATTCAACGACCCGTTATCCTTCCTAATGTCATCAAGCTGAGTCAGATGGCTGAACTCGATTATTTTTTACGGCGCAGTTGACTGTGTGCGTAAATAAATCCCCTGTCTACTTACACTACACCCACTGCTAATGTTCGTTCACTTGATAACTCTCGTCCATCTTGCATCACACTTTTTTGGATCGTTTGTGTAAGATCACTATATTTTTGTTTCAAACTTCAAAAAACACTTGCTACCGTTTTCGTAGATCTCAGCATTGACATGTCATGTCATTTATGCGTGCCACATAAACTCTCCCATTTCGCTGAATTGGCAATACAGGACGTATACAGTAAAGTAAACGAGCTTTCCTTGTGCTTAATATGGTCATTACACAGGTTCACCCTTAAACTATTTCAGGTTACGCCTCAAGTGCACCCAATGAATGTTACATCTGTCTCAGACTGAGCTCTAGTGTTTCCAGCAGACAGTTATCAAGCCGGAAGATCAGTATGATGAGTCAAAGCTTGATGTTCCGTCGCTACAAGAAATACTCCAAATATACTACTATTATAAATACCTACAACTCTTCCTCCTTTCGCTCTTCTTAATTGGCGTATATGGTAGTCACTTTCTTGACAACTGTGTTGTGTAACACATTATGCTACACGAACTTTAACTATAACCAACCACGCATGCAGGCACTACCCCAGAACATGATGAAACTCTTCTCAAAACAATGAAGCTCCTCATTTGGCGTGTTTTGAGAAACGAGAGCTCCAACCCGTCTCCGAACTTACGTAGTAAAACAAACATTGTAATTAACCGTGTTTACAGGAAAATCCGTTTGGTGCGGCTACCTTATATGTATGTTTAGCACATATTAAAAATTTAATGGAAAGGTGTGCCTAATAATGGAGATGTATCGCTTGTGTGCGCTTTCAGTCTGCAAAAACAGGCATAACTTATTATATAGGCGGGATTTTTTCGCTTTGACCCATTTCGTGAGGCAAACATTATTGATGTCTTCCTTTTCTGGTATGAAAGGGGATCTATTCAGTAACGTAAGTAAGCTCGCAGGTTACCAGACTCAATGATGGCTAATTACAGTAAAGTACTGGATCGAGTAATCTGATCCTACAACTTTTCACCAAATTATGCCTGCGAGCAAGAAGACGCAATTAAAACGGAAAAGCTTAAAAAAATCACATAATGAACATAACTATGAACATAAGGACAACCGTACTTCCAAAGCCAATCTATAACGTCTGCATACGTAATGTAAAGAATAATCTTAAAATTACTCTTGTACATATGTAATGTGGGATCATTCAGATTTGACTATGCCCTCAAGTGAAATGGTTTACCCTGAATTCTCGAGGTAAAGTTAAAAGTTCAAATTATATACCAATACGGTTTTTTAAATTCAGATTTGTCCTAGCTCTGGCACTATGAATGTTATTTTTTACTACCTTTTTAGTTCAAGCAACCCGTAGATTCCACTCGGCTTCTTTTATACTTGGAAGAGCTACGAAATATAACATATACGGCTGGAGACCTTGTTGTGAAGTGTTGTGGAATTTCATATAAGAGTGAAATTGAAGCAGAAGAAGCAGTACATTTTAGTCCTAAANTATACGGCTGGAGACCTTGTTGTGAAGTGTTGTGGAATTTCATATACGAGTGAAATTGAAGCAGAAGAAGCAGTACATTTTAGTCCTAAAGGTTGCTCTCCATAACATCAAAGTACTTCTTGGATAACAACGACTTTTAGTACTTCTTTTGAATGACTTCCTTCAAACTACTTTTCGGGTCGTAGTAAATGCTTCAAGAAAGAAAAAAATTCCTTCCTTTGTTTTTGAGAGTCACTTTACCCATGCTTACATGACGATAAAAGAAACATGAAGCCGAAGCCAACCTTCGATCTTAGATCCTAGCCGGGGCACTGTGAAACACTTGTTTTGGCATGATACAGAATACCACATGATGTCAAAGAAAGAAGTTGTTTTTGCAACATAATATGTATTTTAACAAATCGATTATATATATCCATGTACATATGTAATTAATTGTACAAATACGCACTTTCTAACTACACCCTTGTACAAGCATCATACACTAGACACTAATATCCAGCCAAGGAAGCGAGGTTCTCCCATGCGCAAAAGCAGCTATTGGAATGCAATCGATTCAGGTAAAATTACCCTCCTTACCCAACAACTTTGTACATTACCTGACCAAAACCACCTTTTATTCCGATGTCTTAATTCCATAAACCATGATACTATATAGTGGCTGACTCTTTTTCCGGCCCGTTGAGTAACATAAATACACTCACTCCTGAAGGACTTGCACCTTTGATGTTCATGGGTTTTCTACATCAAGTTTGCAAGACTCATCTGAAATAAAATCGATCATTGAAACAAATAACGTCTCTAATAGGCAAGATGTTCATGGGCTTTCTACATCAAGTTTGCAAGACTCATCTGAAATAAAATCGATCATTGAAACAAATAACGTCTCTAATAGGCAGCGACTTATTTCCCTCACCAACTTCTGTGGAGAACCTTTTTTTTGGTGAACTTTAGTGTTTTTTGCATTGGGAAATCAATTGCCTTATTTGTGTATAGAACCTATATCCGGGGCAGTGTGTATCTCCAATAATGTCATGATTTTATACACCAACAATGAAAACTGGAATGTAACATGACAGAATTTGCACAAGGGAACTTTTTTTAAACGTTGTAACGTACATCTTCTCAAAGGTAAGCCAAACCTTGTCAGTTCCATAGTCATCAAGACTAAAAGACATTGGTCATAATTACTGTTTCTATTACTATTCCGGGAATGTAATGTTGATACGACATAATAGTTGGAGCATTACGCACAAGGGACGTGCCCGCATTAGGTAAGTTATAAGTTGCATGTCTCCCCTGCAGTCTCTCCCTGCTGAAAGCTTCCTTCCTCCATCATTTCCTTCCTTCCTGTTCGCCTACATCCATGATCATTTTTTTGTTGTTGTTGGAACATTGTGTTCGATCGTCCTGGATCTCACATGCAACCTCAACCTTTCCTTCATGCAATAATATACTAATGTGTAATGCTACACCGTAATTGAAAATAATAATATGTGACTTTAACGCGAACTCCTCGTCAATAAAGTGCTTCATTTATTGCAATTAATGATAGGGTGGAGGGATTTACTAATCTTTATGTATTTAACTTTTTTCAAACAATAATACTTGTACTATGAACTTCGTACATCTCCTTACCTTTTGCCTTCATGTTACTAGACTCAAGTAGATGTTCCATACCAACGCGCTATCTACACGCAACCCAACCAACTTCCATGTGGCATAGTCTCGGTGAAAGCTGACCGTTGTTCCTTTCTTTTCAAGAATGCCATCTCTTCTCCGACGACCGCTCTGCTTTAGCCTCCTACTTTTAACACGCCAAAATAACATTTTGCATGCACTCATAATGGCTGGCTGAACTGATATTAAAGATGTTTACTGTGACGTCCATACGACTAACGCCCGAATTTTTGTAAGCAAACAAAAGGTGGTAATGTGGTCCTTCTCACACAATAATCATCAGTTTACTATCAGTGATATGATTCTAGGGGACCTGTTGTCTTTTCAACCGTACAAAGAAGCAAGTAGGATTTGTCTGGGGTAAGATGATACGACAGAAAAAAAGCAGTTACATAAACTTCTTTAAACTTCTAAACTAAGGCGTAATCTTCTTTACACATTGCGTAAATGTGCTGCGAAGATATTATTATACCAATTTATGAGATATGAGGAAGACTCACATCCATTTTATGTAAAAACTGAATCGATACTCAAGCAAGGTCGGTATTGGAGTTTCAGCTGCTTGAAACTAGGATCCTACTTAAACGTATGCACAACAACACAATGCTTATGATTATATTATGTAGGAGGCAAAAAAGGAGAAAAAAGTTTGCAAACTTCATATCCATCCAATTGTTTCCTGCTCCAAACTGTCACAACAGCATCACAGAGAAGGGAGCCTACTTGTGACCCAGTATTATTCAAGGTTTATGTATTTCGACTCTAAAGTGGATGCTTTTAGTAGTTTGCCTGGCATAATTTTACAAGAGGCAACTAGTCATTTTTGAACTTCTTTGAACAAAAACAGTTTTTTAGTCGCGTCATTTACTATGCTCCTTTTATCATTATCATTGTTTTCGTTACTAATTCATGTGGCATCAATGAAAACAAGGCACATTTTTCTGCCCAAGTATGCTGCAAACTGATGAATAGGAGAAAGCGGAATACTTAACCAAACCCCTATTCTCACAATAACAATAATAACGAGAGAAAGCACATTCTTTCAACATTCATTTCAGCAATGCAAATGTGAAGTTGTGTTTAGTAGTCCAACAAATCCATATAGTCTCCGTTTCATTCTCTCTATGCATGTGCTTTCTCTACTGCTTTCAAAGAAATCTACTGAAAAAGTAGAAAGATGAAAGAATGACAGAAAAACCGGTTCCTCAAAGCACACGCGTGAACTATTAAACAGCTTCTGAGTTTTTGACTTCATTGTGTTAGCCTCCAACTGAATGAGACAAAGATTAAAATGAAATAGTAAAATGAGCCTAACCTTCATGAAGACAACAACTCAGCTACATGTTGTCATTACATTATTAGTGGAGAAGAACAGAGGGATTTTAATTTCATTCTCATAAAGCTTTGTGTTCTTTTGTCTTCAATAAATTAATTTCCTGTATTGTTTTGACTGCAAAGTACCTGATATTGTGCAGAACAGTATTCAATCTTCCAAACAAAAATTAATTCTCGTCATGGCGGTTCACATTCACTTTTGTGCAAAACTATATTGTTTATGATATTACAAAGTACCTGATTGTGCAGAACAGTATTCAATCTTCCAAACAAAAATTAATTCTCGTCATGGCGGTTCACATTCACTTTTGTGCAAAACTATTGTTTATGATATTACATAGCTCCTTATCCTATTTTTGTATCATGTTATTAAAAAAAATTAATATGTAATAATAAATAATATCACCACCAGAATGAATAAATGATTATGACTATACCATATCATTATGTCAATTTACGGACAGACTGTTTGAATGAGATTTCTCGTCGACTCGAATCGTAGCTAGTCCATGAAACAGTTTTTTTTAGTTGGAGAAAATGGGAAAGCGCTGGGTTCGACCAACATGGTAAACCGTTTTTATTCCTTTTTTGTTCATTTGTACGACATACATAAATACAGTGCTGTCATCGGTGTCATAGGGAATCAAAGTAGCAACTTTAAGTAAGTAAGGTAACTATAATCTCCTTTCACTTCTTGGCTTTTCCATTGCACAAATAAATCTTCTTGCTGTTGCTGCTGCTAAACATTTAGACGTAAATTGTGACAGGACTAAGCTGGACAATGTTGAGAAAAGGAGAATGAATATTACCAGCGTGCAACCATCTACTGTCAGTATAGTTTTGGTACCGTGTCCTACATTTCATTTTGAACAGGTAATCTTATCCATGGTGGTCTAATAATAATAATAATACTCAGATTCCATTCTGCCATTCAATCAGTAATCCTTCAGACGAATGAGTCTACCAAAGGTTATATTGGCAGATGCTCACGTGTATTTATATACCTACAAAATATGGTTTATATTTATGATAAAATATTCTTATGTATTAGTAAACCTTTTGAAAACAGGACTCACTAAATTTTTCGCATCATTTTTTACCATTGGCCTAAGTCCCATGATGGAAGTGAAACTGTGTCGGTCTTGCTTCACACTTATTACTGGATGGCACGAACATCACTGTGTTAGTGGAACACCTTCTGAGAGCAACAGGAACTTTTATAAAGATTATAGCTTCAAAATTAGGTTCCATCCTAACTTTTTAAGCTAAGGTAGCTCAAATTGTATAGTAAAATCAATTTAATTTGGTACGCAGGCGTGTACTCAAGGGAAAGAATCTTATCATGTACAATGACTTTCTCCTTTCTGTTCTACTTGACCCGATTAAAGAATGCAAGCTGCAAGATATCGCTCAGTCTTTTCATTTTTCTGTTGGTATCACGAGAAGAACAACTGTGCGGAATTGCCCTTTTATTTTCATCAAATTGGAAGTAAGGTAGGCAGGGAAGCGACACCCAGTGTTTTTGATGAAAGGGAAGTGACAGGAACTCTATTGAATGTATGAGTAATAACATCAAGATTGAAAAGTAGTAACAACGCATGACAAAACTTCATTTATAGAATAGACGATTGAGATAGTTTGTGTGGGGGTATTGACTGATTACAAGTTTTGTTCATCTGCACCATTATCAATAGAAAAATGCGATCAAGCCCATATTTCTGATGGGCCATCGCATCGGCTGAATGTCAATTATCGTTATGATTTCCATGTACCTTCACAGGTCACCTATTAATAAGTATCAATTCAATCAATAAGTTATGAAAACTATTATTTCTTCGTATTAGTTTGATTAGACACAATGTGGACCAGCTGAAGGTTTTGGCTTTTAAAAGATCACTGACATTGGGCGTTTCTACTTCAGTTCCAATTGCGAGTAACCCCACATGCATGCGCTCTTGATGGAATAGGTAGATACTGAGACTTGCATGCATGTGTGTTACACGTTTTATTTTATTGTGACAGGTTAAAAAAATTACATTCATTAGTAATCTTACACCTCATTAAGGCTTAAGTCCAAAATACAATCAGATTGTTAGTAAGTTATTATTTTTCAAATTAACTCACCAAACTCGGTTTTTACTTATTGTGATAATCTGAATAATGGTGCACAC
>JAHZNF010002068.1:0-12825 GCA_027744215.1 Troglopedetes dispersus
TTCTTCTTCTTCTGTGATTCGGATATCACACCTGACTGACTCAAAATAAGATGACTCAAAAGGAGGAGGAGATAAGATAAGCACTTGAGTGGCTCCGTGTTTTCTTTTTTCAGAATATTTTTTAAAAGTTTTTTTCTGCATTTTTTTGGAGGCTCAACCTTGAGGAGGAGTGTATTAATAAAAGAAGGTGGGAGAGAGGAAACTGCTGCTCCATTTTAATCTTGAGGGTACCGCTGCGCCACTAAAAGAAAAGGAGTTCCCCACTTAATTTAATTTTCTCGGGAGAAGTGCATGTGGTCACATTTTTTTTTCTTGTGAAATAAAAAAAAAACTCTCTGGAAAATTGAAACAAGCGACGAAGAAAAAAAAATAATAATAAAACAGCAAGAGTGCTCCACTTTTGGCTCATTGGTAACATTTTTTGGGAGGATATTGGTGTCCCTCTTGTAAATAAATGATGAGCAGCTGACCACATTTCCCAAATCACAATATTTTTTGGGATCATTTATTGACTAAAAAAAGTTCGTTGGTGAGTGTGTTCACGTAGTCGAATAAACATACTAAACTTGATGAAAATGGGAACAAGAAATGTGACCACTTCAAAACTTGATGATGATCACTCCTCCTCCACTTACCATCACAATTTTCTGGTCAATAATAATAATAATAACAAAAAGAGAAGTAAAAGCGACTGGATGACTACCACTTTCAGTAGGAATTATGGAGCCAGCAGCAGCTCTAGTACTTTTCACTACTACACTACTCACACTACATCAGTACCACCACCAACTACATCACAAGCAACTACTTTCCAGGAAATTGCGAGGAAGCCCAAGAAGGTCACCACCACCAACACCACCTCCGGGACTCGGAATGTGACCGCACCATTGAAACTCCAGCGCTCCATTCGCACACTTCTTGGCAGCTCCTCCTCATCATCATCCTTAAAAGTCTCAAGTGAGTTGTTAGGAGCTGGTGACGGGGAAGGTGACACACTAATAGATCCAAGGAGTAACAACATCATCATCATTAATGGAGACGGTGCTGCTGCTGCTCCAAGACGGAGGCAAAATTCCGGATTGCTTAACCGGAACAAGTTGCCCGCACCTGCTTTCCTTACCGGAGGAGAGCCAGAGCCTAAGCGAGGAGCTCGACAACGTGGAGACAAGTACAACCACTACATTCCACATCCCGATGAACTCGGTGCTGATGATAACTTGGATGATGATGATGATGATGATATTATAAGTACGTCTGGTGGGAGCGGGAAGCAGCGGGGCAAGGGAGTTGTGAGCCGCAGACTTTTGGACATCCACCAAATTTCCAGCCGTCTACATCGATCCTTTCCATGGGAGGGGCTGGGGCTTCACTCCAACAATAGTACGCACTGGAGTGGATTCATCACCAACAGGATAGGAGCTCTCAGGCCGGCCGATGCTCCACACACTCTCGTCTTCTCAAGCTTTTATATCGTTCCTCTCATTCTGGTATGTGGCCACTCTTTTTATTATTATCATCATTTTCTTACAGATAATACTGTGCACACACACAGAAAAACGGTTAGGTAGAAATTTGTAGATTTCTTGAAAGGAGGACTTCAAAAAAGGAGAAAATTTCATTTTAACTTTTTGCCCAACTTTCTCTCGTGCTCTGATAAGATGAGAAAAATATGTCAGAAATGTCATGTAAAAATGTCAAAAAAATATTAAAGAAGTCCTCATAGTCGTATCAAAGCACATATCACAGGAGATATGTGTGGAGGTGTAGGTAAGTATTTACGAACAGGAAAACGAATTTTCTATGGGTTCTGGCTTTGTCGTGGAGCAGCAATGATAACTTCTTTCGTTAATATGGTATTGTGAGCATAGAAGAGACTATTTTCCTTTTTCTATTGTTCACTTTTTTTACCTACACAAGAAAATGTGTGTGTGTGGGCTTGGACACGTATATATTTTTGTGTCTGATAATGATACTCACTATCTGACGTTTTGATAAGCTGTTTGATCATCATCATCATCATCACAGAAGATAGTACAAGAATGACATTTCTTTTTCTGATGGGTTTATTGTCCGAGAATGGAATGATAATGGTGACAAAAGCCAGAAGGAAAATACCGAAAAATACAGAGCAGCGTGAGTACGATACAAACTGACATTTTTTTCCGAGTCCCAAAAAATTGCACCACTTTCCCTGGAACAGTTAAATTGCACAACTCGTTCCAACAACCGCTTAGATAAATTACAAGAACCATTCCTGAAACATTTTGAGTAGAAAAAAGGAATCCGAAATGAATACTCCTGGAAAAAAAGAGGAAATAAGGTGAAAAGAAGGAAAAACAGAGGAAATTCTCCCGCTGTGTCCACTTGTACATTAGTGATGAGATGGAAAGAGGCTTACATTTTTCTCCATTACTCTACCATCATCATCATCATCATCCATGAAAAGTATGCAATTTCTCCCCATTTTCGCGATGAACAAAAAAGCACTTTCTGTTTTTTTGTGGAGCTGGTTTCATTAAACATCCCACATAAACAGATGATTACCATTGTCCACCAAAAATTTTCATTCTGGTCTGGTGTGCTACTAAGCTCCTCAAAATTTATTTAATACCTGGGTAAACACAGGTTCGTCGGTTCTCTTGTGTCCGCAAACAAAAATATACACAAAAGAGACACTTGGGACAAAAATATATATACAGCATGCATCAATTTGTACGTGCTACCGTGTACAAATAGGATTATGTGGGTATGTTTTTTAAACAAAGACACATGTTCTCCGACCGATTTCTCTCTCTTTTTTTTCGGGGAACACACACCCAAAAAATTTAGCCATGATGCAATAATCTCCCGGAATAAAAAAAAATTTGTGGACACATCACCAAATATCTACAAAAAAATGCTTCTGTTCTTTAAACGAGCGATTTCACCAGACCACTTATCTCCACATCCAAAATAAAAAAAGAGAGTTCCCAGATTACATTACCAGATAACCTTTTATAACACACTTTGGAACAAAAATCTACATCCTGTTACTTTCCAGTCATACATAACGTGCTCCTCAACCCAAGGAACAAAAAAATCATTTGACAAAAAACAGAAAGAAAGAAAACGAGTGCAGAGAGCTTGGAGGACATGGAAAAAACACACAAGCAGGAAAGTCTAAAGTAAGAGAACGAAAAAAAAGTTTCATGTCTACAATTCTCTCTCTCTCTCTCTCTCTCTCTCTCTCTCTCCAGAGTACCCTTAGAAAGAATGTTTTTGACCTGACTTATGAGTTCTGTTCCATGTGGCTCTGTGTGTGTGTCTGCTAAAAGAGAGTTCCCAGATTACATTACCAGATAACCTTTTATAACACACTTTGGAACAAAAATCTACATCCTGTTACTTTCCAGTCATACATACGTGCTCCTCAGTGCAGAGAGCTTGGAGTACATGGAAAAAACACACAAGGAGGAAAGTCTAAAGTAAGAGAACGAAAAAAAAGTTTCATGTCTACAATTTTCTCTCTCTCTCTCTCTCTCTCTCCAGAGTACCCTTAGAAAGAATGTTTTTGACCTGACTTATGAGTTCTGTTCCATGTGGCTCTGTGTGTGTGTCTGCTCTGGTTTGCTTCTTTCATGTGACCCCGCCGTGTGTCTCTGCTCCAAAAATATAATATTGTCATTTTGCATTAGCATCCAAGCACGAAAAATCTTTTGATCTCTTTTTTTTATTTTCCAACAACCAAGAAAGTAAAAAAGATATAATAATACTACCACCACATTTCCACGAAGTGCTCCATAATATTACATACCATATATACTTATGGAACAAGAAATGAGACTTGGTAGAAAAATAATAATAATAATGCACCTTCCACTGATCACATAAAGAACATGTGTCTGGAGTACTTTTACACACACGAAAGGAGATAAGTATGACGGGAGTAAAGTGTGGCTGAATACATATATAAATTATTTTTTACTATTTTGTGTGCCACTGGAAACTGGTCCGCTTCCTGGAGAATAAGAAGCTTCCTGGAAGTTATCAGCATCACCATTTTCTCCACACACACACCTAGACACACAGAGTAGGGAAAAGTATATGTAAGTTGCCCCGGTTTTTTTTGTTCCAAAAAAAGTTTCCCATATGCATGTTGTAGAATGGTTCGTGGAATGGTTTTCCTCCTTCCTCTCATCTCCTCTGTGCTCCAACTTCTGCTCTTTTTTTTTGCTCCACTCTCACTCTCACTCTGGCTTAACATACTCCTACACTGTGAGGAGTGAACAAGAAAACACATTAATGTTTGTTGTGTGTGTGTGTGTGCACCAGCAGCAGAGCAGCAAGCGAAGAGCGAGCTGTGAAGCATCATCGGAGAAAAAAAGTATGGTCGACCTGGTAGCCCACATTTCCAGTTTTCAACGAGAACACACACGACACAGAAATCTTGCCTCCTAAAAAAACTTTTTTTTCCTTGCAAGAAGAAAATACTTCCTATATATATCTTATCAATGGTGATAAGTGGTATAGGCAAAAAAGCACCATATATCCAAGCCAGCCTTTCTGGCTCCACTCCTTCTTTTTTTATCCGAAAAAAAGGGAACGAGAAAGAAAAAATTTTCTCCTATATGGGATTTTTTTTCTTGTATCAGAGTATCTTTTTCTTCATGCTGCTTCATGAGCAGCAGCCGTCCAGTCGTCTCCTCTTTTATTTAAGCGGAGCAGAGTAAAAAAAAATGCAGACAACGTGCTCTCCTCATTCCTCTACTCCGGGAGACGAGACACATATCCGATGTTGCAGTGCAGCAGCGGCAGCCATACAAAACGAAACTTTTTTCCCCTCCAGTGCATTTTCCTATTTTTCTTCCTTTTTTTAAAAGCGAGAAGATTATATTCCTCTACTTTTCGTGTTATTGTTATTGTGGCAATATATTTATATCTATGTGTCCATATATACATATAAGTAGGCTTGTTATGTTGAAAAAAAGGAGGAAGCTGGAAGATGGAAGAAAAGTGTCTTTTCAGCGGCAAAATGAGAATACGCGTACTATTTTTTTGTGAAAGATAAGCACAAATTCTTGTAATATTATTGCCCATACTTCTTTACACCAACCATTGTGTATACACATATATGTACATAATACCTATATATTTTTTTTCTTGCTATCTTCTCATTCTTCTCACATTTCATATGTAATGGTACAGAGTAGATACATGTTCTTTTTTTTTTCTTCGGTACAATATAAAAGTAGTATTGTATTCCATCCAAGTATGTGCACTCCAAGTTTTATTGTTGGAATAAAAACAAAAAAAAATTCCAGGCTCACACTCCAACCCTTGCCATTTCTGCACACACACACGTATACGCGTACCCAGGCTCGGGAGAGAAAAAAAAACATAGTATTGTATGTGCATAGCCGAATAAAGAAGGGAGACAAGTCAGTCGAAGTTGTCACACTGGCCTAGTCACATCACGAAAATCCAGTAGTAGTCATCATTGGACACACATGAAAGAATATTTCAGAGGAAAGAATTTTTCTCTCTTGTCGTGCCTCCACTTTTCCTCATACTTCTCCATTTCCTCATTCTTTCTTCATGTCTCCTTTAGTTTTCTGAGAAAAAAATTATTATTTTTTATTAATGTGCTCTAGTGACTCTTTCCTGTAAAGAAAAAAGTTTCCTGCTCCGCATGCTTTTTTTCTCCGCATGCATGCATCTTATCATTATCACGCATCGCTCATCCATTCAATGTGACTTGAGGAAAAAAAGAGAAAGAGTGAGTGAAAGTCAAGTGAGTCGACAGGGAAAAAAGTTTTTTTTTCTTCGGTGGAGAAGCAGACTTAGAGCTCGTGTGAGTCCATAATAATACACCACTTAAAAATATGTTGGAAGCTTTTTGAGTTGGGTGAGGTGAGGTGAAGCACAAACGACCAAAATGGAGGAGCAAAGTTGGACTGAGTTTTAGACTCTCTGGCTTCACTGCTGATGCACCACTTGCAAAAGGGAACCTTCGTTCCGAGTCAAATAAATCTAGAAAAAAAGACATAATATACATATATACACACACATCCTTACTACAAATATTGTGGCTTATCTTTAAAAAAAGTGAAAAAAATAATAGTGTGCATATTGTATATAATTTGCCTTATTACGAAGAAAAAAACTGGAGGTGGGTTCCCCAAAACTAAATTTTGTGCGGTGAACCAGTCTGAAGGAAAAGTAATGTCAAATATTATTATTAGTTTCATATTAAAAAATATTATACATAAATACACACACACACACCCAAGCATTCATCTGTGACGGTAGACAGCCTGGCAAGAAATTTTCTTTTTTTTTCGGGTTCACTTTTATTCGCCAATTTTGTCTCGAGGAGACCTTCAGTTGTGCCTCTAACCTGAGCAAGTTCACATCATTAGAATATCAACGGGGACGCCGTCACTCACTCAAAATTTTAGGTTTTGCTCCTTCGTGCTGCGCCGCATTTTCTTGGTTCGATGGAAGAAGTAAAATTTTGTGTCCATTTTTTGGTACTTGTTCGTCTTCTCGAGTTTCTTTCTGAAAAGACGGTTCACGACGATGAAGTGAAGTATAATTAATTTTTTTTCTTGTCGTTCTCCCTTGAAAAGTGAAATTGAAATGGGAAAAGGGGAATATTATATTTCTTGTGCCAATCTTCCCCTTTGAGAAATCGCTCATCTGATGAAAAAAAGGAAACTAAGAATCTGTAGAGAAGGACGACTTGTTTGTTGTGTGCATTATTATTAAAAAAGAAACTTCTTGGAATGCCTTAGAAAGATCTCCTCTGATGAAAAGTGATTCCTTCTTGTTATCAACACAAATAGAATATATTTTGATGATCTTGTTGTTGTGCAACTTTGTTGGAAAAGGGATGTACACACTATAATTATTTTCTGTTTTGTGTGTGAAGTAGTTTTCTGGTGTATTTGTGCGCATGATTAATATAGTTGCGAGTGAACACACTAGTATTATCCTTGCTCCCCTTCGTGGATTTTGTATAGTTCTTGGTTGAAGAAGGGAAAGTAGATGAATACTCTTGGTTCAACTTTTTATGTGTAAATCATGTTGTGAAAGTAAGTGAAAACTTTTTTCTTGTTGCTCCACTTTTACCATCCTCCTCTCCGCGTCGAGGGCTCTTGTTTATTTAGTTTTAAAAAAAGAAATATAATAACTCAATCAAGGAGCAAGTCAAGTGGGAGGCGGGCGAGACGGACGGACTGAGCAGACGGAGCTCCAAAAATTCGGATGGAGATATTTGAACAGAAACAAACTTTTTTTTCTGTGTTTTCTTTGTTTTCGCAAATGAATAAGAATTGAATTTTGTTGCTCCTTGTCTCTCTCTCTATCACTACTTTATTCTATTCTGGGCCTTGTTCTTGTGTGTCCATAAAATTGGAGAAGATGGATGCCCTTTTCGGGTCACGAAATACTCCTGAGATATCCCAAACAAAAATTTATTGCTTGACAATGTTATCCTGAAAAAAACATATTGAATGAATATGTTATCTACACGTCTTACCTGTTATCTAATATTACTTTTTCACTTTTTTTGTTCCAAAATAAGGCAATATTTTATACTTAATAAAAATCCTAACGTTACGGGACACGGCTTAAAAGCAGGCTTATATATTTTTTTACACACGTAATCCGATAAGAATGGTGGAGGAGAGTGTTTAGCCCAGCCTTAATTATACGTTCACATGAGACACGGTTCGTTTGCTCCGTAGCTCGTCATCAAAGGGATCATAGATGGCCCAGGTCGATTAATTTAATTAGCGGGTTGCGCTCCGACTTTCACTGAATAAAAAAATATATATTGCACCGCACGCATGTGGTTTAGAATCCACATAGGTGTGGAGCAAAAATTGTTAGACACTGTGGCGTGATAAACCGAGCGTGTCTCAGCTTAAACAATACCACCAACTTTTTCCCTTATCTATCTGCGAAGTAAGTATGTGAGAACTATGCTGAAAGAAGATAATATCATCAACTTTCTTTTCTAGAAAAAAAGTTGACTCTCAGCTTTTCTTTTTTTGCCCGTCGCGTCACAAAAATATTATGGGCCAGATTTACTATTCCTCTTCTTTTTTTGCTCATGCACAAGAAAAACTATCTTCTTTTTTGCACACACAGTAATTTTTTTTTTGCGCTGATGATCTCTTGTCTGTGATTTGTAATGTCTATCATGTCAACCACCCTGTAATTACATTATTTAATATGAGCCATAAATAAAAGTGCGGAAGAGCAGACAGTGAGTCAGTCATCGTTTATATCTACTTCGCGGAAGACAAAAAAGAGAAAATTTTATGGACACACTAGCGATATTCTCCTCTTCCAACAGACCACTTTTACGTAGTACTTCTGTATAGTCTGTTCTTGTTCATGAGAGCCTCCATAAAGTTGAGAGAAAGGAAAGGCGAGGTCCATATAGACCGGTTAATGGGAAATTTATGTCCTTTTAGCCAGCCATGATTATACATTATGGAGTTGGGAGAGCGGGCCATGCCGACCTAAAAAGCGATAAATCCATCATACCAAATGGCAATGATGATGATGATAGAGAAGCGCACACAGGCGGTGGATTCCAAAAAAAATATACGAGACTAGAATGCTTGATGAAGATAACCGCCGAAAAATAGATGACTGTTTTTTGTCAGGAAGGAAATAAAATAAAGATGTGATCTCTCTGTATTTTTCTCGTTTTTGTCTGCTTTTTTTCGATGCTCCAGAAAAAAGTCTGTTTTTTGTTCTGGACTTCACCACCACAAACATATATTATTATACAAATGAAATGGAGAAAAAACCTCCATTTCTATTGTGTGTGTGCTGAGAGCTATGTTTTGTGTTCCATTCGATTTCGGATGTCCATCTCATTTTATTTCCCTTTTTTTATTATTTGGCTTCTGCTTCCAATTTTCTATTTGATATGTCAAACCGAGGAAAAAAAGAAAAAAATGTGTTTTTTGTTCTGGACTTCAGCACCACAAACATATATTATTATACAAATGAAATGGAGAAAAAAACTCCATTTCTATTGTGTGTGTGCTGAGAGCTATGTTTTGTGTTCTATTCGATTTCGGATGTCCATCTCATTTTATTTCCCTTTTTTTATTATTTGGCTTCTGCTTCCAATTTTCTATTTGATATGTCAAACAGAGGAAAAAAAGCCATCTGGGCTGATGATGATGCTACATTGAGGAATACATAGAAAATCGTCGATCACGCAACAAAACAAGCAAACAAAAAACAGAGGTCCACAAGAAAATTATTGGCTCAGAGACAGCAGCGACCAAAAAGGAAGAAAAAACAAAGATAATTGAGCAGGGTCGTCAATTCTCATTATTTTTTCATTCCTTACGTCAGCTGACTCCATGTTAGCCCGAAATATAGATTTTACTATTGTGAATCGCGAAAAATAAAATAGCTCCTTGTTCGTGAGTCATAAAAAGAATATTTAATGCGGGAGTGAGAAAGAAAACGGTGTCAAAACGAAATGAAAAGGGAAGCCAGGCTTTATTGATTTTGCTTTTCTCAAAAAAAATTATTGACTTGAGTCAGAAAATCGACAAGAAAAAACCTTGACTTCAACGCCGGTACCAATTAATTTACTAGTTAAGGCACAAATGGTTTGAAGATAAACTGTGTCTTCACTATTAGATTTGAATCAGCAATGAGTAATAATAATTTAAAGCATCAATTTTTTAAAACTTTTGTATCCAGCTTTTAGGAATTGTGATTGCCCTCATTTGGTTACTCTGTGCCTGCATCTTCCATACCATGAACAAAATCAAGCTTGCCCTGTGTCCAGGCCGCCTGGGCCGCAGTCAAGATGGAGAGAGTCCCTCGAACAAGAAAGGGAAGAAGAGCAATAATCACGGCAGCAATAAGAAGAAGGATGGTGGCGGCGGTGGTGGTGGGGGCTGTTCTATCGAGGAGAAGCCACAAATCCTCACACCTGAGATCCTCGAAATGAGGAGACAGGAGCGGTTAGCCTTTCTCCAGGCGGAATGTGCCAATCTCGAACAACAGCTAACAGGTTTACGAGCTTCTCTTCAGCAAAGTACCTTTGGTATATTTTTATTTATTCTTTTCATTTCCTTCAATCTCCTCTCTTCTCTCTCTCGTGCATGTCTTGTTTTTGCGGTGTGACATGAACGAAAGCAGAAGTGTGAGAGTGAATGTCGTGAAAACATTTGTGTGTTGGTCATATCTGGTAACAAAAATTATCTAACGTTTTTTTACTCGGCTTTTACTGTCTTATCGGAATAATATTTATTTTTGGATACAATATATTGTGTGTAAAAATAGGTAATTGTAAATATATATATCTGTGTTTTGTGTGTGTATTTATGTTTTTTTCGTTCTGTGAATATTTTCTTTCTTTTTCGAGCCAAAAATCTCATTTAGCTTTACCAACGAAATATATAAAAAAGAAACAAAAGGATTAAGGGATAATGATCCGAGATCTGGTTTCGTGTCGTGAAACAAAGAAAACAAGGTTTTTTTCTTGTCAGTTCGGGTATTATTGTTTTCTTGTTCTTTGTGAAAGCTCTTATCAAATTTGGCTTCGTTCTTTGATAGAGCCAAAATAGAACATGTTTTTATTTCCTCTCGCGTTTTTATTTTTGTTTGTGTGCGCATAAATCCCATAGGACTTAATTTATTAGTGTGTCTTATCTTAAAATGTATATTTTCCCGCCTTTTCATCCCAATTTTTTTGTACCCTTTTTTAAAAAATCGACAAAATTATAATTTGTACCATGAAAGCATCCAAAAGGCTGCTAGAATAGATCAATCGCTATGAAAATTTTTTGCTCCAAAAATGCCATTCAACCCTAAAATATTCTCAGTATATGTACACATTTGCACAATATTATGCATTCTAGATTCCGTTCTTGGCTGCATCAATAAAAGTTATGATAAGTATGTATATAACTTCCCATCATCACAACTTTCACCTAGAAAAGTTCACGGAAAAAAATGATTACGTGGTTTGTTCCTTGCTCTTTCAGATTACGAGTTTTGTTCTGATCGCAATATGTAGAAATTTTTTTGTGGCAATGCAGAATCATGT
The DNA here is from genome assembly GCA_027744215.1 of Troglopedetes dispersus. NCBI lineage: Eukaryota > Metazoa > Arthropoda > Collembola > Entomobryomorpha > Paronellidae > Troglopedetes > Troglopedetes dispersus. Next base: position 11,075 of record JAHZNF010002068.1, read on the forward strand.
TCCCGTTCGTTTCCCCTCGTCAAAAACAAAAAAGAATCATCTTCTTTCCTTCCTCTTGCTGCTCCGCTTCACTTTCCACTATGCCGCACTAAGTAAAAGAAGCGAAAATAGGGAAAACTTGTTAAACTTGACTTTCCATTTATGAAGCCATTCAAAGCGAAATGAGAGTAAATGATCAAAAACTACTACTATGCACACATTGTCTGACTTTTTTGGAAGGTACCTGAAATCTAAAAACATCTCTGATGCTGGTGGTATAATTCTTGTGCATGCGTACAAGGAATTTTTTTTCTTTCCTATCCAAAAAAACAAAGTGGAAGATAAGCAGCTTTTTTACTTAAAGAGTCAGAAAAAGAACAACAAGGAAAGATTGTTTTTAGAATAAAATCAACACAAAAAAATGGATATAGCTGTCTGCTCCAATCTGTTTTTTTTCGCAAAGTGGAGCGAATTCTTTGTGCCTTACTTTTTATGCGGGATGCTACCTTCTTCTATTTTTTAAAAGAAATTTTTATCTTGTTAGGGTACTCAGTAGAGAGATTTTTTTATTTGAGGAAGCTGAACAGAATGAGAATCGAGTTCCTTTTTTTAACCCAAACTGTTTACCTGAGCGGTTGAAATTTTTTGGATAAGTAGTTTTTTTCTTTATCTTGGAAGTTTGTACCGTAAAAATTGTATTTTTAGTGGAGCACTTTATGTATCTCATCGATTTCCAATTTTTTGGAGTGACTATTTATTGCACCACTACAAGATTTTTATTTGAAAGGTCGTCTCCAACATTATTTTTTTTCTTTTCTGGGCAGGATCGTATCAACATAAAATGGTACATTAACGAAGCAGAAAAATAAAATATAAATTGAAGGAGGAGAGCGAAAGAAAGAAAGAATGAAAGCTTCATTTTCTTTCCTTTCATTCAGACAATCTTGTTCGGAGAAAGTGAGGGAAAAAATAAAAGAGAACGAATTCGGAGGAAATTACGAAATGGATTTTTGAACCAGAACAAGTTTCTCCTATTTTGCTTCACGTGTGTGCACCATGCGTTCTATTTTTAGAGCGTCCCTTTTCACTCTATTTATCTTGTCTCCTGTTACGTACGTCTCTGTCGGAGCCAGAAAAAAATAAAATAAATATCCCTTCATGTTTGCAATATGTAGGTGGAGTACAGATAAGCAAAGTGAAAATCTCTCTAGTATTTTCTGGTTCACTCACATTCTTTCCCAAAACATTTTATAGATACAGCTACAATATTTTTTTGCGGCATGAAAAGCCAGTTGATCTGTACAAAGATATATCCTTTTTAGCAGTTCCTTTTCCACCTCACCTGTTTTTCTTCTCCATTTTTTTCGCCACACGAAAAAAAATCAGTGAAACAAGACACAAGCTATATAAAAAAGAGGAGCGAGTGCTTGAAGCCAATACACACAACATTACCAACATAGTAGAGAGAGAGCAAAAAGGAAGGAAGTGGCGAGTGACTACATTATTCGAGAATGTTGTTGACTGGAGCAAGTAAACATTTTTCTTCCATAAAGGAAATGAACATAATATATAGGTAGTAGATTTGCGCAAGGTGGCATCAGAAAAAAATATATATGTAGGTAAAGCCAAGTGTGTGCATTTTCTTTTTTTTTGCTTCACTGTCAAGCCTGATTGAGATTGAAGGACGTGACGTAATAAATGAAAGAGTGTGTTGCCATTTTCCCTTCAATACACTCTAAGTAAAATGTGTGCATTCCATCGCCAATAAAAAA